>JAPYZI010000210.1:0-68456 GCA_030523105.1 Ophioninae sp. A BG-2022a | reverse complement strand
ATTTTCGCTTTTTTTCAATTTCATTCCACTTCGTTTCGTTTCACTTTTCCAATTCATTTGACTTTATTTATCATTTGATTTAATTTTCCATTTCATTTTGGTGATTTATCAGTTTCATTAAAATTTTTCATTTTTCATTTTCGCTTTTTTTCAATTTCATTCCACTCCGTTTCGTTTCACTTTTCCAATTCACTTAACTTTATTTTACATTTTATTGAATTTTCCATTTAATTTTCCTCAATTATCAATTTCATAACATCTTTCGCTTCAATTTAAAAATAGGTACTCAAGTAACATCCGCAAATATGCAAACTCAAAAAAAAACTGAACGAAAGTATATCTAAACATCGTTCTCAATTGACAAAGCATTCTCCATCCCTTTTCTTTCTTCTCGCTGGATCGAGATCTTACGTTTGTCGTTACATTTTTTGGAGAAACGAAGATCAGGAAAGAAAGGTTAAGGCGTCGTGCAATTTGTTCGATGATTCGATCCGCGAGGGATTCTCCACTATTCGTTGAAGCACGCGATCGATCGGGCTCTTTTCTCCCGCAGGATGCATCCTTTATAATCACCGATAATTGGATCGGACAACCCTTAATTAAGGGCCTAAGATGCCAAGCCCTTCGTCCTCTCGCCGCAGACAATTTGCCCTCTTCCTCCTTTCTCCTCATTCTTCCACTTCGCATTATTCTCACCGGCGTTCATTTGCTTTTTCCCACTGAATATCCTCCTTTTTCCATTATTCCACCCTTCAACTCTTTGCCCTTGATCTCCCATTAAAAAAGACGTGACGAAAGAAAAAAAAATTTCATCGTGGAAACACCGCCTGAAGCAATGACCTCACAAAAAACGTTTTTTTTTTTTTAGAAGACAGTTTTTTTTTTCAGAAAAGCCTTTTTTCTAAAAGGAAGAAAATAAAAGCAGCGTTACGTTGAGTCTTCCCGGATGGAGGTCAGTTTATCACAAGTGAGAATCAACAAAGTTCTCGCAGCAACCGGAAGGGTAAGTTCCCCTTGGCTTCCCTCGGCCCTACGAAAAACCTTTTGGCCCTAGAAGGTCTCTCTCCCTTCCATGACCTTCCACACTTCCCTGCCCTTCTCGCCCCGCAAAACTCGTTTTTTCGTCGGTTTTCAAAAGTACCAAAATCTTCATCTCTTTTCGCCAGCATTGGCGATCTTTCATTCTCACATTCATGCGATCCTCGGAGCTTGCCCGAAGCATCGGCAGAAACGCCGGGAAAGAAAAATATTCCTCCAGCTTCCATTGAGTGACATGGGAAACGGCCTAGGTCAATATCCATTCTCGGGCTCTGTATCGTTTCGAATGTAAAGCTCACTGCTCACTCTCGACGATCGAAACGCGTGCACGACCTCAGCAAACCCCCTCCCCCCGGGCCCCCGCCGCCTCCCACTCAATTCTCGGCTGAACTCTATTTACCGCGAAAAGTGCATGTAAATCGTGGGGCTGAACGGAGTCGCGAGTGTGCAGTCTCTTAGCCCAAAAATAGCGCTGGCTTCTCACTCCCTCTGTGCACGTTTTCAATGCACACCAGACTACGTTCGCGAAAGCTGCACGGTCCTGCTGACGTATAGCTACACGTTGTTAGTCTCAACTCTTTTTCACGTCGTACAAACGGAATTCGCTTATTTCAATTTTCATTATTTTCTTTTTATTTATTATTCGAAAAGTTCAGTTTGTTCGGGTTTGTTCTTGAATGAAACAAAATATAACAATACCGACGTTTGAATAGAAAATAATGACCATTGTTTTACTTAAATATTCTTTACCATAAACTTGAACAAAGAAAAAAGCTGTGTTTCCCAGACGGTGTTTGTAGAATTTGGCGTACTTGAAAATTTTTGTTTTTCTATATTTTGGTTTTATTTCTGTTTTATTTCGATTATTGTCTTTTTTTTATTAGTGCGTCATTATTATGATAATTAATAGCAAATAATCATAACAGGAGGTCAAATAATAATAATAATAATAATAATAATAATCTCTCTCTCTCTGAAGTGTATTTCTCTCTCTCTAAATAATAATAATAATAATAATAATTACGAAAAATAATGATGGACGATAATATCAATAACAACTAACACTAATAAAAAATAAAAAGAATCAAATAATTGTCCAGTGAACCTTTTCCAATTGTTTCTAAATATTTTTAAGAGTAGGTTTGTTTTTTTTTATTTCGATTATTGTAATTTTTTAAATCACTGGGTTACTATTATGACGAATAATCCCGAAGACCGAAATAACAGGGGAAAATAATTATTACAATACCCACAAATAAAGACTAAAAATAATAAGAGGAATAACGAAAAATAACGATAAACAATAATGCCAATAATAACGAACCCCAATTAAGGATATTCCCGCGTAATACAAATTGAAAGATTAATTGTTTAAAATGATTACGAACCTTCTTAAGAATCATATTCAACTGTGGCCAAAATTTGCGAAAGTTCAACCGTCTAGAAATCGCGATATTTGTTGTAAAAAAAATCGTCTTTTTTCATAACTTCCTATAAAACGTCGTGTTGAAGTTGTGATTTTTACTGAATATCTCGATTACCAAACCGTTTGAAATTTTGTATACATTATAATATGACTCTCATTATTATTATTTTATTACAGTATTATTATACATTTGTTATATAAGGAAAATGTATATAAAAATGAAAAAAAAATGTGTGAATAGAATATTCACGTAATTTTTCAAACAATTATCTTTAAAAAATGTTACCTGATTTTGCCATTACTTTGTATATATTATAGTGATCATGATGGAAAAATATCCTAAAAATTGAAGATAATCTCGTAATTGAGTATATTGAATCTTAAAAATCCCTTTTAAAATAACTAAGCACAGTGTTACGCAAGTGCATAACGCGAACGTAATTAGCAGCCTTAAAAAGAGTTTTATGAAAACGAAAATAAAAACGCAATACCGTAGGAAGCGAAAAAAAAAGAAGAAAAAAAAATCGCGGAGGGAAAAAGATCGCGATCGAAGGGAAACGTTCAGGGACGCGTACGAAAGTGCGTGAGCCGTGAATGCGTGACCGGTAGCTCTCTACGCCATAAAATACTCCACGAGTGTAGAGTGAGTTATGTACGGAGCGTGTAAGTACCATACGGCTTATAGCAGTCTTCAGTTCGGGCCGGAGTTGAAAGGGAGGGGGAGGAAAAGAGAGAGAGAGAGTCCGGGGCGTTTGCTTGGCGAACCGTTGAAAGTACGATCGGTAAAATCGTCATAGTTATCGGCCATCCCTGAGCCCTTTCACAGCCTCCGTAAGCCTAACGTAACCGCGATAAAACGTTCCTTTCACCAGCCTCAATGGCCAATCGCTGCACCTCGAAAACGTCAAGGCCTCAAACATCGAAACTTCAACTTTTTCGAATCCTTCCTCTCCCCCGAATACATCAATCTTATACCGCGCGACTCTCAAAACTCTTTCGCGAAACTTTGCATCCACGCTGGTCATCGAGCGATCATTCGAAAATTCGCAAAAATATCGATTTAATGGGGATGGACAATAATTGTACGAAAATCGGTATTAATTTTGAGGCGTTTCGATAATGCGGAATTTTTTAATGACTTTTTTGAGAATAGTTTCGTATGGGGTGATGATTTTCATCAAGCTTTTATTATTCGTTTCACTTATTTAGAGAAATTATTAATCACGATTTTTTGGTAATGATTTTTATGAAGGTTTCATTATTTGGTTCATTTATTTGAAAAAAAACATTCATTTGTTTATTTTGAATGTTAAAATGTAAGTTTTTGGCCACGGACGTGGATCCCGAAATTGGGCTCAAAATATATAGTACAACTCATTTTCGTATCCTGATTCTCATTTAGTTTTGTTTGGGTTATTTCCTAGTATGAATTATATTACTAAAAATAAATATTTATTTTTTAAATTATTATTTATCATTTATTTTTTTGTATTATATTCTTGAAATGTACTCTGTTATTAATTTTTAATAATCATTTCTAGTCGTTATTTCGAATAGTATTTTTTCTAATAGTACTTTTTCGTAACAATCAGAATGCGCAACAATTAATATTTTAATTATACCTATATTTTGAATTAAGTTAAAAATTTTAATGAATATTTCATCTTGATAATTTCAATAATTCATTATCTTAACAATTTTCAGTAATAATTTCTGATTTTTTCTTCGTAATAATCTCTAGGAGGGCAGAATAATAAATAATTTAATATTCCCTTATATAATTTTGTGAAAAAAAAACTTATCAAAAAAATGTGCAAATAAAACCCAATTCGATAGATAGACACTCAATTATTAATTATTTCAATAATTCATCATTTTATTTAAACATTTAATCTTGAATGTATAAATACTTGAAAATCTTAATAATTTTTCGTAAAAATGTCTGGCAACACTTTTTCTCCCAATTCCTGATAAAACTTCTTATTATTATTAGTGCATCAATTGTTGATAATCAATGAGTAAATAATTAATAAAAATCATTTCCGCGACAATGTATGAACCCAAGCAAGTATTTGCCACGTTTGTCACTGACAAACGATGCACCTCGTTATTTTTCACCACGAATCGAACCCTACTTTTCTCCATCCAGCCATATTCGTAATTTTGAATATTCCCACATAACGTTCGATCGTACGAAGCTTCGATCGTTACGACGAAAGTGCATATTATTTTTCTTCCCGTTTCGTACGAGCCCGGTTCCCGGAGAACCACCTACACTGATTGGCCCATGCAGAATCACGATGTACTATGGCCGATTGTGCGTATAGAATCAATGTATGCACCAACGCAGAGATCAACAGGGGGAGGAGGATAAAAAACGCTTTCATGGGTTCTCTTTGAGCGAGAGTAAAGAAGAGAGAGGGAGAAAAAGAGGGAGGGAGGGAGGGAGGGAGAGAGAGAGAGAGAGAGAGAGAGAGAGAGAGAGAGAGAGAGAGAGAGAGAGAGAGAGAGAGATAGATAGGCAGATATTTGTATTATGCCCTAGCACGCTATAAGGCAAAATATAAAAAATAATATAAAACAAAAAACCGAAATAATCAAAATATAACAAAATGATTCTAAAAATACCACAACAAAAACCTTAATAATAATTATTATTATTACTATTGTTAATAATAATTATCATTAGTATTAAATAAACGTGAAGAAAATAATAATAACAATAATATCAATAACAATAGTTAAGAAAAATACAGATGTATAGAGATGATGATGATGATGATGATGATGATGATGATATAATTTATCATCATAAAACTAAAATATCATAATAACAAGAATAACAAGAAAAACAACATAAAACTAACATAACCTAATAACATAATCACAAAAGAGAGAAAGAGAGGCAGAGAGGGATAGAGAGATGATGATATAAATTGTAGTATGCCCTAGTCAAACTGTCGTGCAGCATAATAATAAAAACAAATTTATAAATCATACAAAAATGAAAAAAATGAAGACTCAAAAATAACGTAACGTGAAGTAAATAATTATCAAAAATAAAAAATAAACCAAATAATACAGAAAAATCTTAAAAAAGAGGAAGAGAGAAACGCAGATTTGATAAATGCGAGCCGGATAAAGATGAACGTGAGCTCCGAACGAGCGAGCGACGATGAAAGGATCGACGAGAGGAAGAGGTCGCTGGCGACGGCCGCGGGGAAGAGGGGTAATAGAAAGAGACGAGAGGGGAAAGCGGAGGGGGATGGGAAGGAATTGTCCGAGCGTGCGGGAGAGAAAGAAGAGTGCCGGTTTTACGTTCATTCATGAACGGTGAGCTCGACCGAGAGGCCGAGGAAACACCCAACTGGCTTGACTCACTCTCCCGTACATTTAACGGACTCTCGAAGTTGCTCGCCTCGAAAATTTTTATGATTTTTCTTTCTCCGTCTCCCTTTCTTTCTTGCTTTTTTCGGCCCCTCTCTATCTCTCTCTCTCTCTCTCTCTCTTTCGCTTCGTTTTTAAGCCGCAAATGACAGTGCGACGTAAAAAAAGGGGCTTTTCGCTTCGACGCATCAGTCATGTTCTCATTTTCGACTTCCTCGCATTGAGTCGGAAGTGCCGCGTGAGGACACACCAAATTGTTAGCAAGAAGCCCCTCAAAGTGCAGGTTTTGGTTTCGACGCCCATCACGCGCCAGGCCCGCTTTTAGGAATCGTTGATAAACGACCAGACCATACCAGTGGTTTTTCGAATCCGTTTCTTCCGAGAGAAAGAGTTTGTTCGGTATTGTTTGGATTGGCTAATCTTTCGAGCTTCCGAATAAAGGAAAATTATTCGAATCGAAGTTTTGCGAAATTGCTCGCCTTCCCGTTCGCAAAGATTATTATTGTATTTTTTTTTTGGTTTGTTTGGATTTGTTGAAATCGTGTCTACCCAGGTGGGGGAAACCGTTTCTTTTTTATTTATTTTTGGTTCGTCCAACCGTACTTGTTCAACGAATAACATAATTGTTTATTTAAGTTTGGTTGGGTTTCTCGAAACGACGTTCTGCCATAAAAATCACTTCGAGTTCATCTTTTTTGAGGGGTTTTTTTTTCGGATTTTTTAAATTTGGTTGGGTTTGATTCGATTATTAAAGTTTGGGTTTCGGAGAATAATAAAGTTTGCGCGTCGTTATGATTCATAAAGTTTATTCGAGTTTGTTCGAGTTAGCTTCGATTTGATGCTTTCGTTTGGGTTCTTTCCGATTTGTTGCGTTTGTTTGGGTTCGTTTGGATTTGATGCTTCTCTTTGGGTTCTCTCCGAATTTTTGCGTTTGTTTGGGTTCGTTTGGATTTGATGCTTCTCTTTGGGTTCTCTCCGAATTTTTGCGTTTGTTTGGGTTCGTTCGGATTCTCCGCTATTGTTTGAGTTCTTTCCGGTCTTTTAAGATTTGTTTGGGTTTGTTCGTATTATGCTATTGTTTAAGTTTCTCCCAATTATTAGCGTTTGTTTGGGTTCGTTTGGAATTGATGCTTCTCTTTGAGTTCTTTCCGAATGTTTGCATTTGTTTGGGTTCGTTTGGATTTGATGCTTCTCTTTGGGTTCTCTCCGAATTTCCGCGTTCGTTTGGGTTCGTTTGGATTTGATGCTTCTCTTTGGGTTCTTTCCGAATTTCCGCGTTCGTTTGGGTTCGCGTTGATATTCTACTATTAAAAATTAAAAATCTCAAGAATCGGGAGGCGGCTTTGATTCGTCCGGTACAACACGAAGCCCGTCCATACGTAAATCCGTTTCGACGAATGATCATACAGCCCTGAATTCCCGGAGGGTCGCTCGGCGCATCTCGCTCGCAGTGATCGCGAGCTCGACGGTAAACAAACAAGTGGGATTAACGCTCGTTCAATCGTCGATTATTTTGCCGAATGAGGCCGCGCGTTTATGTGCGTTCTCCTTCTTCTCGTTGCATATCCAGCCGAGAAAAAAGAGCCGTAAACCCATACCGGGCGTTACGCGGACACCGGACAGGTTTTGCCCCACGTCTGGAGTCCGTAACGCGAGATATTCCCTAAATGGCCAGAAAAGAGACCTCGTCAACCCCGGCTCGCCCGCTAGCCCGTCCAACGGTAACGGCTCGTCTCCGATTGAACCGCATCAACCGACATATTCCGACTTTATTTCTCCCGCGTTCGTCTGTTTTTTTTTTTTCGCGTGCACAAAAAAAAATACAAATTTTTGATATTTTTTTTTCGATTCGTTTCGAAGGAAATATCAAAAAGCCAAAAATATTCCGAAATACGAGATCGATTATCGATAAGAAATTGATTAATTTTTCATTCGGATAATTATTATTTTATTTGGTTATTTGCCATAATAATAATAATAAGTAATGTTGCTCACATTTGAAAACAGTTATTTTTGAATAATAATTATTATATTTATAATCACTCAAGAATACTGATGATAATAATGTTGTATAATAATAAAATAATATAATAATATAATAATATATTAATATATTAATATAATAATCCAACAATATATAGTATAATAACATATTAATATATTAATAAAATAATCCAATAATATATAATATAACAATACAATGTTACATTACTTGTACAACAGTAACATTACTAATATCAATATAATAAAGCAACAATCAACATCTAAGTATAATATAATAATTAATATCAGCTATAAAGTACAAAATGAATTTAGAGAATAAAAGTAGAAAATTATTTTTCTATAAAAAATAGACAAAAGGTATCTAAGCAAAAGAGATACGTAATTATTGTAATCCGTGTGAAACAAGGAATTGGACAATGGCCAAACGTACACCCAATACCACAATGTAATAATATAACAATATATACATAACTCAAAGAATTATTAATACAATACTATTATACGATACTATATCAATAATACAATAGTATATTATATATATCAGTACAGCATCATTTGTAGGCAAGTAATATTAATATTGCAAATATATTGATACAACGATTATTTCAACAAATATAATAAAACAATAAATATAACCGACGAGTATCAAATGTAATAATAAACTTGAAGAAACAATAACAACACTGAAACTGCAAAATACAGTTTTCAACTATTCACCAAATAATAGTAATATATTAATAATAATAATAATAAATTACTATATATTATTAATATAGTAATACAAGACGATAATAATTTCCAAACCAACCAAAAATAAATCCCTGACGCGTCATTTATAATTTTTTTCCAAAATACTAAATCGTTGCTTTCGTATCACGATTGCAGAGTTTCCTCCGTGGGATTCACTAATCCCAAGTCCTCCAGTATTCTTTATACACGTTTCAACACCGAATCAATTACAATTGATCGAGTGACGAAACACTCGCGTTTGTCGTTATTTTTGTCAGCCAGCAAACGTTCGGAAGCACGTTCTACCCCCCCCCCCCCTTGATGCTACCCCCACTCCCTTCTCAAACGAATTCCGTTCTGCCCCGTCGCGGTTGTAAAACATTTGTACGCTTTATTCAATTAGTTCGAGGCTTGAAGAGTCTCCTCGTTGTTCTACGAGTACGTGAGTTACAGTCTGGCTATCCGGGGCCTCCTGCAACGATCAACGACCGTAAACACTGACGTTTGCGTTTCTAATTGAATTCGTTCGGGGTCGAGAGAACCGTTTCGAGGGAGCCCGTTATGCACTTTTGTTTCAACGAATTAAACTGGATCTAAACTCTTGGTTTTTGAGAGAAACGGAGAGAGATAGAAAATAATGGGGGAAGTCACAATTAGAAGGATTGTCGATAATTGAATCGTCGTAGTAAAAACTTCAACTCTTAGTCTCCAAATCTTTGACCATGTTCCGACTGGGCTTCGATCTTTATCAGTCGGGATTCGTGATACGCTCGAGACGGGAGAATGGTAGGGGGGAGATATATTTATATGAAAATTGAATGTCACGTACCTTGAGAGCTCGGTGATCAATCGGATAGCCTTTTCTGCTTCCGGGACTCTCGTCGTAAAAGTCTTGTTCCTCGTCCACGTAATCGTACAGGGACTCGATATCCATGTCGTCTGTAAAAAATTTACGTGTGGATTATTAACTATATTTACTTTTTAATATTTAATATATATATATATATATATATATATATATAAAGTATTTATACAATTACGTACGTAATATATATATATATATATATATTAGTTTTGGGAATAAGTTCGTAGCGTTTTTATATTTTCTTTAGTTTTACGTTTTTCGTTTGTTTGTTGCTCTTTGACAAAGTGGATAATATTAATTCGATAGTGATTTTTCTACCCTACGAAACTTTGCTAGTCGGGTTTTTGAGTAATTTAATTTTTTATTATTTTTAAGGCTTAGTGTATAAAAAGTATATTTTCGAATCGTACTCGATATCCACGTCATCTGCAACAAATTGACATGCGGATTTTTAGAAATGTTGAATTTTGAATACTTCATTTATATAAGGTATTAATGTATTTACGTATTTAATATGTAAAAATATTAATAATAATATATTAATATATTAATAATAATACATTAATATATTAATAATATATAAATATATTAGTAATAATATGTAAATGTATTAATACATTTACGTATGTAATATGTAATTTTCATATTTACTTTTGTTTTACAATTTTTTTTGCTGTCTAACAACATGGATAATATTAATTCGACATTGATCTTTCTACTCAACGAAACTTTGCTAGTCCTCTTTTTCAGTAATTTAATTTATTATTACTTTTGAAGTTTAATATACAAGAAGTATATTTTCGGAGAGAAATCTGCAAAGTTAAGTTCGTAACACGCGTTACGTATAATAAAATTAACTATTCATTTTTTCTTCTTATTATTATCATTAGTATTATTATTATTATTATTATTATTGTACTGTTGTAAAGATCTTAATATGTAATAATAATAATAACAATAATGATTATAGAGAATCAGGTAGTACATTTTATTTGCACTATTTTTCCATAACATTTCTAATCATTCTTTCACTATTTATTATCTTTATTTTATTCTAATAATATAATACGTAATTATAAAAATTCGTCTCGAAAAAAAAAAACACGTATATCTCACGAGCGATCGAAAAAGATTTTTCTTCGCGATAAAACTCGCCTTGAACTCCAATGTCCAACTATTTTCAATATGAAAACCACCACAAACGCAACTGACTCAACGAAGCGGACGCCCTGTACATAGCATTCCCACTTCAGGGGCTTCCCCCGATTTTGTGGTTACGTATTGATAACAAAAAAAAAGAAAGAAAAGATTTAAAAAAAAAAGAACGATAAAATCTTCGATCGTGTTAAAGGCACGGTCCGATACTCCGCTCGGCTTTCTCGTCGCAAAAAAATTTTTTTCGATACCCCCTCGAGGCGGGTATAAACGTGTTTCTCGAATTCCAATGCTTTTCAACGCATGTGTCAAAATTTTATATTGGTTTCGCCCGCAAATTTTCCCAACTTCCGGGAAACTTCCCAAAGTCCGGAAAATTTTCCCGGCAAATTTTCCCGGACCGTGAAAATTTGCATCGAGAAATATTATTCGTAAAAACACGTGTTTAAAAAATGAATATAAAAAAAACGAGCTTATTAGTCAGAGAAATGAACATATAAATAGAGAAATAAAAATACGTGAGGGCAAAAAAAAAGGTATAAGTCAGGTAATTTTAGATTTTCGTTGATAAGCACAAACGATAAACATTGAATGATAATCACAATTGATGAAAAATGTCATGAAAAATGACAGTCATGAAAAATGATTGGATAAATACAAATGGAGATTCCATTGTCTTTTGCATTCACCTAATTCGTTGTTTTCACTGTTGGTAAACGATTCGAAATATCTAAAATGGTAGCAAAATTAATTCGATTTTAATACGAATATTTGAGACATTTTTTTTGTTCGTCTGAATTCTGGGATGTTTTAGGGAAAAACTTAGGAAATACGTAATAAAAGAATCGAAAACTGGAAAAAAATAGACATTTGTTATTTTGTTTGACTGTCGTGATATGCATAATAATAATAATTATTAGAAATAATTATTATAAATTATTATTATTAATTGTTCATTATTATCGCACGGTTATTAATTCCGTGCGAAATTGTGCGAGTGTATAAAATTAATAACAATTACGTTTTACAGATATGGCTACTGTAAAGTGCTAAGTCCTCGCAGTGATCATTCCACAAAGTGAAGCGAAGATTCGCGGAGACAACTAAAAAAGCAAAACAGTGTGCACCACGTGTAATAACCCGAGTTAACAAACACATATATAAATAAATCGTAAAAAAAATAAAAAAATCATAAATATAAAGAAATTATAAATAACAAACAAATGCTGAAGAGGAAAAAATTAATCAAATACTATGAATGACGAATCAATTAATATTGAATAATAAAAAATAAAAAAATAATCAAGAAATCGAAATAAAATAAACTACAAATAAAACAAATGAACGATAGTAACAATAAATTAATTAACAATCAAAATAAGGGAACAAAAATGAATAAACAAATATTAACCAGTAAGAAAATTGTATCAGTAGTAAATATGCAAAGGGCGTATGTGACAAGGAGAGAGAGAGAGAGAGAGAGAGACCGATTAAAGGAAGTTTTGAGGAAAATAAAAAAAAATTAATAAAATACAATAAATTACGAATCAACTAATATTAAATAATAAAAAAATAATTTATAAAACGAAATATAATAAACTAAAAGTAAAACAACTGAACAATAATAATAATAAATTAATTAGCAATCAAAATAAGTGGAACAAAAAAGAATAAACAAATATTAAAAAGTAAAAAAATTGTATTCGCACAAAAGATGCTCCGACTCACGCAGTCGCGCCCTCGAAAGGGGTAAATATGCAAAGGGCGTATGTGACAAGGACAGAGAGAGAGAGAGAGAGAGAGAGAGACCGATCGAAGGAAGTTTTGAGGAGCCCACAGGCTTCGAGAAGGATCGTGTTACTCAGGGCTGCCGATCCGAGAGGTGAAGGTAGCCGAACGACAGATGGTAGGTGTAAAAGTGCAGTTCTCCCGAGGCGCAGAGACCGCCGAGTCTCGCGGCCGAGAGGCTCTCACGCGGCTTCGAAAAGCACGCTTCTCTCCCTTCCTTCAACTTTCCTTTCTTTCCGAACTTGCGTGTTTATGCGTCACGTACACACGCATCTTATATACAGGTATACGTATTATCGATGAATATTGCAGCGATCGAGACAAGCGGTCCGAGCAACGAAACACTGGACTGAGCCAATCGATCCCACGGATCCTGGTTACCTCCTTCGACATTCGGCCCTGGGAACGAACACTGCCCAGCCACGTATTGCGCAACCAAAACTTCGCGTATCCAACCCCCTTTCCACCTTGCGAGTACGTCAATTCCACGTTTTTTTCTTCAACAATTTTCCACCTTGCGAGTACGTCAATTCCACGTATTTTCTTCAACAATTTTCACTCCGATCAACTATTCAAATAACAAATATTTCGTTCAATTTTCATATACATGAAAATTATATATATATATATATATATATGAATACAATCAATGATTTGATAACCGATTCAATTAATATCTTGCAGTATAACGTATCAACAAAGAAATCCTAACCTAAATATATATATATATATATATATAAGTGTGCGTAAATTATTAACCCTTTAGGGTCGGTGCCTCCGTAGCGAGGACATTTGCACACATACATACATATATACTACATATTGAAAAAGTGTAGTATATATGTATGTATGTGTACGTGTACGGGCGCGTGAATAAAAGAACGTAAAAAACGGAATGCATAAATAACCAAAAATTAGGTATTATAGAATCACGAAAAATAAAATATTACTATTATTATTATTATTACTATTGTTTTCAAATTTCTTCCACAATTCTCGGCTTTATTATTATTATTATTATTATTATTATTATTATTATTATTATTATTATTATTATTGAATAATAAGATTTATTACACAATATTTCATTATCTTATGATATAATTGAAATTGATGAAATAATCATTAATCGTTGTTATTTTTTAGGTTAGGATTTCTTTGTTGATACGTTATACTGCAAGATATTCGTTGAATCGGTTATCAAATCATTGATTTTATTCATTTGATTATTACGATTACAATGTTATTGTTACAATATATCACTATATTTTTATTGGTATTTTTATCGTTGTTACGTTTATCGTTGTTATTTCAGAGATTAATTTTCCAAAACGTTTTTTTCCTAATTTGTACGTTTTCACAAAAAAATCATTTTAACCTGATAATTAGTAAAGCATGAAATGCACAAGTGAAAGTCCGATCTCGAAAGTACGGTGAAATTTAATTCGCAAAGAAAAAAATAAGGAAAAATGTAATACCGTAAGTATCGGATGAACAAAGCTGTCGAAGGGATCAAGTTTTCAAGCATACTTTTCTGCGATCTTCGAGCTGTGAGAATACACTCGATATTTATTTCCCAACATCATTGAATCAGGTGTTGAATTAATCAGTCGCGCAATACAAACACGCCTCTGGATATCTCTCACAGGATGCGTGTGTGTGCGCACGCGTACGCGATGTGTGCCCAACGTTTTGGGCAGATCTTTGTGAAGCGCGCATTGCATAATATCGAGCAATCAAGGTGAAAACCAAAAATTAAGAGGGAAGCAAAAGAATTAAGTACAATTAAAATTGACCACGTTATCTCTCTCGTCCAGCTTGTTTATCCGCGTATTACAAAATTTATCGCGGTTGTACGTGATCGAACGAGATCGAATATCCATTTTGCTGGGTATCAACGATTTTTTTTGTTGCTTTTTTGTAAATGCAACGATTTTGCATTCTTATTTGTGCAACGCCGTGGGTAATGATCAGGAATTTGTAACTGGAGATTTCTTTATTTTCAAAATTTGAATTTTTATTTTTAGTGAAATTTGTATTTTTATTTTTAATCAAATTTGTATTTTCAAAATGTGAATTTTTACTTTCAAACAAATTTGTATCGTGAAAATTTGAATTTTTATTTTTAAATGTATTTTTATTTTGAAGATTTGGATTTGTATTTTTAATCAAATTTTTATTTTCAAAATTAGCATTATTATTATAAATCCAATTTTTATTTTCGAAATTTGATTTTTTACGTTTAATGAAATGTTAAGAATATATTAAGATTTTGAAGATTTGTGTTCTTTAAAGCCCATTCTCTGAAACGTTGTCTTTTCAAGATTTTTCAATATTAAGATGCTTTGAAAATTTGTATATTTTGAGAATCATGGAATGGATTTCTTCAACGTTAATTTATCTTCATTCTTCGATTATCAATCGGTGATTACGATCGTTCCATTATTTTTAATGATTGAAAAAGGCTTCGTGTCATACGTATATACATAACGGTATAAAGTCACAATTGAAAGATTAGATTTGTCTGGAGATTATCGACAATAATATCGTTCGATAACTGGACGGTTGCATCGATGTTCCAACTAGTTACGAACATTTTTAAAAATGTGTATTCGATTTGGTATATTTATTTCCATTGGGAATTATTTCAAATGACGAACGATCATTGGGTGAACGAAAAGATGTTAACAAGAGTTTAAGTTGAGTTTAAAATATTTTTTGGTTAATCTGCTTCAATGGAAGAGATACAACTGCTGGTTAAACTTTGCTCACATTTTTGAAACAATACACTTTTTATCAACAATGACACTGTCATTTTTCTTCGAAAAATCGAACAACAAATACAAAGATGTTGTTATTGATAATTGATAGCAAAACAATGGTTAAGTTAAATTTGGGCCAATAATTATGTATCATGAGAAGTAAAAACTTGTTTTTTAATCAACATTTACAACTAAATTTGCTTCCCACTTCATTAATGTTCGTACCAAAAAATTTCCAATTTTTCGTTTTTTTTATTTCGTAAACTGAATAAAACTTTAGCATAATGACTTAAAAAAGAAAGATTTTTTAGTTTACACGAAATATGAAAATAATCAAATTATTCAATTAAAATGAATTATACTTGAAGATTACGTATACATTAACAGTGGATTATGGCATTATTATTAATTAATCACTATTTACCACATTTTTATCAACTGTCAATTCTCGATCACTTTTTTCTCAATCTATTCATATTAATTCAATTTTGATTAAAGAAATGTTCAGAAATGTCAATTAATTCTGTTGCTAATAATTGATTAATTACCTTCAAATATGATTAAACAAATATTCATAAATGTTAATTAAATGTGTTGATAACAATTGATTAATGGCATTTAAATATCATTAATTAACAATTTATCAATGCATTTTCACCAATAAAATATATTTTATATCTATTGTTAAAAAATCTACCGAAATTGTACGAGTTTATTTTATTTGAAAAGTGCAAATATCCAGACGTAGCAGAATTTGAAAATTCGACGATTCGTACAGAGGAAACGATCGATTCGTCCTTGACGAACTAATTTCGACACTAAACATTGTAAATAAGATTGACACTTGAGTAATGTGTTATTTTCATCACTGTGAAAATAACACATGTTTCATCCGTCATTATCACACATTGAAATATTTGAACGAACCAAAAAATAACTTTATTAGATAAGTCAAAGATAGGACCTGAAAGAACCGGAAAAAAAGACAAAAAGATACTTGCGTCATTGTGTCCCAATCACGAGCGAGTATACGCATGTGTATCACGAGTGTATGCACAGGTGATGCGAGATCGAAGGCTTTTCGCTGATTTTTTAATCACTCGAAAAGAATCTTACATCGATAGATTTTTTTCACGCCAGTTTTCATTGGGTTTCGTATTGTAAAAATTCGTCTTCGTAAAAGTTCGTTTTTGTTCAAATTTTTCAATAATGACTGCGAATTAATTATCTTTAAAAATGGCGTAATTAATTTCGAGATATATGTATAATCAATCAATCCAAGTAAATTCGAAAATCAAATAAAAATTTGATCTATTTTCGTAAATGAATTCTAATAATTTTAAATAATGAATAAATTATTTATGGAATCCGTCAGTTTTGGTTAAATATAAGATAACGAAGAATTACTAATTTTCGTAATTGAATATTAATCTATAAAAAAAACTGACGGGAAATGAACAGTCAACGAAATTTATCGATTTCTGTCAATTGAACATTTAATGAAAATTAATAACTGATCATTTACCATTAATAATTAATGCAGATCGATTCATTAAATTCACGAATTTAAATGTATTTATAATTATTTTCGTATTATTCAAGAATACGTTTTCGGCGAATTTATTTATTTCCTTGAAATAGTTAACAAAAAAAGGTCCAATCGGAAAAGAACATGAACTTTATTTTTCTCATTGATAACGAATGAGAAAAACATGTTAAAACGGAAAATTTAATTCAACGAAACAAAATTTGAAATCGATTCTTTCATTAAATGATGACAAGAAAGTCGTAATAATCAATATAATAATGTGAATAGTGAATAAAGAAATATAAAAAATATAAAAATGGATGAATTGAAAAATGTACATAATTTGATAACAATAATAATAATTATGGAAGTTTTACGCTAATACCTTTTTGTGATAAATTTCATGAAATTTATCATCAAAATTAATAAATACATTTTTATTAAAATTCTTTTTCAAATTAGAATAAAAAATGTAAATTTAATTAAAAAATAAAATTAATTTAAATTTAATTAAATAAATACATTTTTTAATGTTTCTGATTCATTAGTTAATTTTAAAAATAAATTCACTAAATAAATATTCGTCAAAAGCGCAATTGCAACGATACAACTGAAACCGTATCATCGGCACCATATATCGAACCATATTTATCAATTTGAGTCGCCTGAAGCGACGAGAGATTTTTGAAAAATTCACGGAAAACCTACCCCTTAATAAAGAAAGAACCCTGATCGACATCCCGAGGCGATAAAGATCGCCGAACAATTAACACCCATTGGCCTCCGCAGCTATCCGGGCTAACTCGGTCATTCGATTTTCGCGTGAAATTCGAAGTGTCCCGAATATAGGACGCGACAAAACAAGAAGAAACAACAATCGGAAACGGCCACCCCTTCCGGTTTCATATCCCGAAATAACTCGGGAATTTCTGCGTTCCAAGTTTTAGCCAATCGACTTATTAGTCGCAACGAATCAATCGAATTAAAACATCGAAAAATTACGAAACCTCATTAACGAAAAATCGTATCAGCTATTAAATAAAAATTTGCGAGTAATTTACTCGTCGTTTGCAGCTTCCGGTCAAATAAGCGTCAGATTCCGTGAAGATTGATGCGCGTACCAGATTTGACACTTGGACAAGCGTAACGCACTCAACCATTTATAATGGAGCGTTTATGGTGTTTTGGATAGAAGGGAAGCTTGTAGGGTGACTGTGCACCCTAATACCAAAGCTGGTGCAAACTTTCACCTGCCGATCCCCTCGGCCCTTTTGCCCCCATGACCCTTCCCAAACGTATATATTAGGTTGGCAAATAAGTTCGTATCGTCTTTTTATTTTCTCGTGTTTTAAAATCATTTTTTTACTCTTAGACGAAGCGTATAATTTTTGTATATATTTATAATAATGTAACAATAATTATTAATCTTCATATTATGTAATATAATTTATCATTAATAGAAATAATATGTCTCTATTAATTATATATTAATAGAGATATATTAATTATTTCAATAATTATTATTTGTGTAAAATAATTATATTTTAATATATAATAATTAAAATGTCGAAAGTGTTGCTTTTTACCTCCTGGATATTCAATTTTCTAAGCTTTAAAAGTAATAAAATATTAAATTATTCAAAAAGACGATTAGACGATTGTATATAATAATTAATATATAATTATTATATACAATTATTATAATACACAGTGTAAAATATTAATCCGATAGAACTCTTTCTGCTCTACAAACCCGTGCTAATCGTCTTTCTGAATAATTACATTTTTTATTACTTTTGAAGCTTAGAAAATTGAACATCCAGGAGGTAAAAAGCAACACTTTCGACATCTGCTATTCGGATTCTCGAAAACATTTTCGACGCTGCGAATGTCTCGGGCTGCTTCAACAGCTTTTTCGTGTCGATGAATAGATAAGAGCAGGTGTCGAAAATGTTGCTTCAAATATTCTATTTCTAAACCTCTAAAGTAATCAAATGATTAAATAACTCAAAAAGATTATTAGCACTGTTTTCTCGAGCAGAAAGAGCTCCATCGAAAAAATACTAATACTTTGTCAGACAGCAAAAAAATCGCTGCAAAACAAAAGAAAATATAAAAACGCTACGAACTTATTCTTTAAATTTCTTAAACTTCTTTTTCACTAAAATTTATTGCGAGAAGTCCTTCAATTCTTTTACGTATCGATCTTTGTTTGTCAATTTATTATTATTATTATTATTATTAATTTCATCTTATTTGTTTAATTCAAGCGCGGTCAACTGAATTTTTGTCTTTTAAAAGTTAACTTATTGTTATTGTCGTTGATTTTCTATATTGGTATAATTGTTATAAATATTAAAACTGTTATTAACGTTAAAACATTCAAGCCAATTTTATTTGTATCATTATCGTTATTTTCTTTATGATAATCATCGTTATTTTGATCATTGCTGCTGCTGCTGTCGCCGTTATTTTATTTATTATTATTATTATTATTTCAGCACACTAAATATCGCAACCCAGCCCGCAATGTGCCGATACTGACTGGTTCAACCGATCGCTATTTCGGCAGATCCCTAAATAATTTCCGTTGGAAAATCAATCATGCAAATTCCCGCGTCCGGTCGACGAGCCAAATTATCCCGGAATTGTCCAAACTCGTGATGTATCATTTATTTCTTTTCTACCCATTTTCATTCTTTCTTCATTCAATTTAGTTTTTACTCGATTTTAACGAATTTTATGTAAAGCGCTTATTCGTGTCAGTTCTCCCAAATTTTCATCATTTTTTCTTCAATATTTGCTTTTTTCAATTATTTATTTATTTTCTTTCAATTTTTTTCCAATATCCGCGGAAACTTATCCTCAATTTTTTGATCTTCCAGAACTTAATTTTTTAATCTCGTGCAAAGTCGATACAACTTTTCTCGGCTAAAAAAAGTTCACTTTTCCAAAATAAATTTCAATATCGAAAACAAATTTCTTCAAATTTCGAAGTTTTCAACACAAGGAAAAATAACATCTCGAGTTTCCAGAATTTCTCATTTTTCTTAAAAAAAAAAAAAAAACGGGGAAAAGAATCGTTCGAAACAAGTCAAAGAATATCTGATTGAAAATCGTCAATAAAGATTTTCGCGTTAGCTCGAATCGCTGGAACTTCTTTCGGCCAGGAAAAATACGTCGAAAATAATCGAAGGCCAAGATCTCGAGTTTGCAAGGTTCGTTCGGGATCGAGGAGTCAAGTGGATCATTCGAGGGCGATCTCGATCGTAGCTCGAGATTATTGCCCGTCCTGACACTTGTTTTCTTTACCCCCTGCTCTTTTTTTTGCGATCGCGAAGCTGGACAAGTATACAGATCTCTACGTAGGGCCCTACAAGTGCTCAACGAAGATGCATCGGGTTCCGGCTCTGATGAAGATCAGCAGAAGTGAAGAAAACAGGAAACTTATCGAGAGTTGGTTTTCCGGTCAGGTTGTTCGTATGAAAAACAGAAAGAGAGAGAGAGAGAGAGAGAGAGAGAGAGAGAGAGAGAGAGAGAGAGAGATGATGATGAGAGAAAGAGAGAAAGGTTTATTATATGAAACCCTGAGGCAATCAACTGTGTAGAATATAAAAATGAAAATCAGTAACTAAAAATTAAGTAATTTTGAGATAAGTAATATAAAGTAATTTAAGTTAAGTAATTTAAAGTAATTTTAAAGTAAAGTCATTTTGAGTAAAATTATTATTAATTAATTTTAATTAAGTAATTTTGAGTAAAAGACAACGTACAACGACGAAAAACCTACATAATACAAAAATGAGATAAATATTCGGAAGTGTAAATTCAATTCGATTTCTGTCAGAATCGTGCCGATTTTTGTTTGTTTGTTTGGGTTCGTTTGTTTGGTTTCCCGCCTTTCAGCGGGAGTTGCACTTCCGAACATTTACCAAAAATAATATATTACCGAATAAAAAAGAAGGGTAAAGATATATTATAAAGGGTATAGAAAATAATATATCATCTAAAATATATAATATTTTATAATATAATATATCTTAATTATTATCTCATAATTCAATAATTATGAGATAAAATTAATAGCGGCATTAATAAAAGGATTTAATTTATTTATTAAATTAGAATTAATAAAGGAAAAGGCTAATCAACGTAACGTAGAGTATTTGTATAATGCTCCAGTAAAAAATTTCCAGCAAAAAAGAGTGTATTCTCAAAAAATAATATAAAATGAAAATAAACCGTGCAAACCAACAAAATAACAAGAATAAAGCTACACAACAAAAAAAAGCAATGATAAAATACTAAAAGCTATATAAAACAAATAAATACCCTATAAAAATCAGAAAATATGCAAATATCGTTATCAAATAACAAAAATAATAAAAATGTACTTAGAAACCAAAAAAACAGAAATGACAAAAGATAGAGAGAAAGAGACAGAGAGAAGAGAGAAAAGTCCTCAAGAAAACGACAAGATACAGGGAGCTCATTCGCTTTGCTTCCGAGTCAAGTTGCTGTTTACACGAAGGGACGAAAAATTTGAGCACGTCGAACAAGAGTCAACACAGATTTAGGGTTCCAGCACAGATTTGGGAACTCCAAGAGAAACAAGATCGGTCCGGATAGAACCGATGTCGAGAGGAATACGAATGCAGAGGTACGACGAAGGGACGACGAAAATTGGGCCTGGGTCTCCCCCCCCCCCCCCTCCCGCCGGGCTTTCTGACTGTCGACCGAACTCTTTCATACCCATGCTGTTAAAAAATGTATTCCTCCGATCCTCTCCATAACAATTTTTCTGCATTTAAGCATTTTCGTAATTTTAAGAATACGATATATTTTTATAAAACGATGATGATAATATTCATAATAATTAATAACTGTAATACTGAGATAAAAAATTGAATATATATATAAATTGAAATTTTATATATTTATAGGTAACAATAAATAATATAAAATAAATAGTCATTTATTTTAATCTAGAAAAGACAAATTGTGTATGTATGTTCCTTATAGACTCAGAAACGGCGGAACCGAATTCAATGCAATTTTTAAGCAATCTTCAGATTAGCTTGGCGGGTGATCCTGTTAAGTTTGATAGTGATCGGATCATTTTTTTGTTTATATTTTCAATCACAATTTTGCTACCGACGGCTATTGTTTTTTTTAACGCAATTTGCGTTGACGCATGCGTCGTATATTTTCATGTGATCAACGTGATTAATCTGCCGATCTTGTATCTGTGGATGAAAATCTTCACTCGTCAGAGAAAATAGAGGAAGAAAATGAAATCGATGAACAAAACTAACGTGAATTGCGATGGTTTCATTCCCAGAGTTACTGTTTTATATTACGTTTATTGTAGTTAAGATTTGATAATAAAATCATAATTCTTGCATTATGAATTAAAAAAAAAAAAAAACATTCGATTTATGTAAATTCACGAGCAGGCTTCGCTAGTAATAAATAACTAGATTGAGGGAATTAGAAAAAGCAACGTGTTCAAAGCTCGGGTTTGCGACAAGATTGAAATATGTTCTTGGGTCGTAACCGATCGAAAAATCAGTATGTGTCTGATGAAGGTACCACCCGCACGTATAGGGGTAGCCAAGGGTTTCAAGGGTCCGGGGAATTTTCGTTTCAATCTCGTTTTAAGCGCATCAACGTTGAAAATTGAGACTCGGACGTGGAGCGAGGAGGGTGGGGAGAGAAGGGAAGTGACCTGGAGTGCCTTTTGTTTCAGGGATGCTGTGCAGCATCTCATCGCGAGGCAACATAATATTCGGAGAGAGGGAGAGAGAGAAGTCGGGGGAAAGCCCGCGGTTCGAAAACAGATGCGGGTTTCGGGAGTGCCTCTACCCGAATGTTCCTCTTCCGATGTATTCCTGAGTGTCCCTTATACTCCTTCAAGCGGGCATCTTTTTGCTTTCCTCGAGACACTCACCCCGAGACATTTGCACCCTATGCACGATGAACGTTCGCTCGCGACTAACAAAAAAAAAAAAAAGAAGGACCGAGAAAAAAGAAGCCCCGAAGACATTTTTTTTTATGAATCTTCTAGCTCGCAACAATGGAGCCGAGTATACGGTACTCTCGGCAGGACAGATTGCTATGCGATGGAAAATATGCACCGGAGATTGCGGACGATCTTGTTATTATTTTTTTTTTTTCTTAAAACAATATAATCGAATTTTTGGGAATCGCTCAACGTTGGTTTTCGTTCGGAAAAAATCGAAGGCGAATTGAATATACTTCGAATATAATAAAAAATATATTTAAACAAATTGAGTCACTGTACCTCGAAAAAAGGCAATTTAATGTTAATTGATATTAATTCGTGTAAATATTTAATATATTCGACACAACATTTATTAAATATACTTTAAATATGATTTTATATTAAATTATGTAGACAGCAGTGGATGCTGTAGTAAGCGGGTATAATGGTGAGAATAATATTTGCGTGTCAATACTGGTTATGGAATACCGTGAAAATTCCAAAACTTCAATCGGCGCTCGGAGCAACTACCATTGAAGATGAAAGTTCAACGTACGGTCCGAGAATGGGAGATTGTAATTACAGAAATATTCGAATAGGCAAAATTCGAACGCGTTTTTGGAGAAACTTGTTTCAAGAGTGATTTATAAGATTTATCTGATAAAAGTGTAATAAATATTATTACAAGAGTTACAATCGTTTTATGTGTTATTATATCGTTATTATTTTAATTTTATATGTTTTCTTTGTATTATTTTTATCATCAATAAGTATAATTTAAATTGTTTTCAAATTATGTACAATTTCTTTTGCATTTGCTTTTATATTTAATATTATTATTATTATTATTATTATTGGAATAATAATATAATGATAATAATAATCGATTCTCTTACGTGTTCGTACTATTTTTCGTTTTTTTTTTAATTTCTGTCAACTTCCTTTTCATCACACATCGTAATTATCATCGAAGCTACTTAACCTTCAAATTTGTTCTTACTCGACATACCGAACAATCGCGCCTCGCAATTAGGGCGAGAAATCCTCGTCGAAACGTTTTTCTCATCGTCGCACGGACTCGAGAAGTAGCAGGGACTACCGAATTTATTTTTTTTCATCCCCTCCCCAGGACCCGAGGGTGTCGAGAAATGTAAAGTCTCCGCGAAGTCAAGAACCGAAGAGTGCGAGGAGCAGCAGGCCCGCTGTCCCGCTGCGAAAGGACAAACGGCCAAAGAGTACTCGGAAGTGAACGAAGGGAGGGGGAGCCGAAAGAGAGAAAAAGGTAATGTTATTGGAGACGAAATATTTTTAATTTACCGTACGTATAAAGCAGTCTCAAATGTTTCGCACATTTGTTGGATATAGAAAACGACGCGGTGGGTGGGGCGAACAGTAGCGGGAGATAAGGAGCAAAGAGCTTTCTCTCCCTCTCGCAGATTCATGTGTTGACGTTACTCTCTCTTTCTATTCCTCCCCTCTAACGCCCCCCCCCCCCCGCCTGCCCGTCATCGTGCTTCGAGCTCGGTTTCGACGCGACGGAGACAAACGTATGTTCGTCTTTGTTTGTGCTCTCCCTTTCTTTCTTTCGGACACTATCTCTGTTTCTCTTTCGCCCGCGCAAACTCTAACCCCCTCTCTTCTTTCCTCCTCTCTCTCTCTCTCTCTGTTTAGTTCGGTCGAACGCCATAACCGAGCATCGGCGTTCGTCGCGTCGAGAAGAGAGACTTCTCTTCTTCGTCATCACGAGCGCCGCTACGTTCCTTCTTCGCCACGATTGGCTCTCAATCCGGGACAAGCCCTGCAGCGTTGCCACGCCGGGCACCGAGTCCCGAGAAACTACAAAAACCACCCGGCCTTCGCTGTAACAGCGAGAAAAGTGGGGGAGAGTGGGGTAGGCTGAGAGAGAGAGAGAGAAGAAAATACAAATAGAAACACAGACGCTCGCACGTGATGAAAAACGTGAAGAAAGAGGTTAGAATTCTTCTCAGCGTCGCTTTTTTTTTCCTCGCACTTATTTTCTCCCTCTCGTCTTCCTTTTCTCTCGTCCATCGTCATTTTTCCGTTTCGTGCTTCCCCCCCTCCCCCCGCCCCCCTCTGCCTCGCCACTTCTTTTGCCAGTCGCTTCCTCCCCGCCGAATTATTATGCGCGCGATACGTTCTTCGTTCCTCTCCTTGACTTTGAAAAGCCAAAAAGATCTCGTTCTCACACGTGCGACTTGTCGCGTATTCGTCGCGCGCTCTCTCTCTCTCTCTCTCTCTCTCTCTCTCTCTCTCTCTCTCTCTCTCCTTGGAGCGTCGCACGCGAAGATTTCGCCGAGGGCCGCGAGATGGCGACACTCGCGGTTCGGCCCGCCGACATCAGTTCCTGCGAAATGTGCGCGTGAAATTGTTCTCTCGATAAAAACTACCAACGAAGGCGCCGGTTCCTAAAAATTGGAAATGTTATTTCCATAGCGATCACTTTTTTTTTGTCTCGCATCGCTACCGCGCCCATTCTTTTGTCGTTTCTTCCGACATAACGTAATGACAGTTTTAATTTTTCCTTTCCTCCATAGGGCGAAGAAGAAAAATTATGATCGTATTGAATAATCAAGAAATCGCGGATATTTCATTTACAACGCCCCGAAAAAAATGATAGGACGGATCCCTCGGGGAATTCACCGCGGACATGCGCGGTCATTGTCGATCTCGGGGTTCCGACATCGAGTTTATCGCCCGGCGATTAACTCTTCGCTTTATGGGCTCTCCGCTTCTTCGTTCTCTTCTTCGGCTTTTTCGATTTTCATCGAACGATAATAAACGTAACGCGGACAAAAATAGTTGCGAGTCGTTGATCTGAAGTTCACACGAGTGGCATTTATATAACAATAACAATAATAAAAGCATTAATTGTTATTGATTAATTAATAATAACAACCAATTAAATTAATAAAAATAAAAATTATCATAATAAAATCATTAATCGTTATTAATTGATTGAGCAAAAATTCTTGTAGATCGTAATTCGAAAGAGATGAGAAATCATTCGTCAAGAATACAATAATAATTATGGTAATAATAATAACAAATAAATAAATCGAATTCCAAAACAAATACAAATAAAATTATAACAATGATGATGTGCAACTCAAACTTAAATGTAATAAAAATAACGTTAAAAAAAAAAACAAAGATATTCAATAATAATACGATAATCATAATATAGTCTAGTTATCTACATAGTTCTTTCCCGGCCATTTAAATCGGAATAAATCTCCAAAAAACAAATCGAACGAAAAAAAAATTGTCACGCTGATCGTTTTCGCTTTCCAAACGATCCATGCCTGATTTATTTTTATTCCATTTCAGTTTTTCGTTCAGGGCAACAGCGAAACGCAAAACCAAATATTTTTTTCGTTTTTCAGTATTCTTAAACAATATCCAATCGCAGTCTGTATTTTATCGAAAATTTCGGGAGTTCGCGGTCCGCCATCTTGTATTCACGTGAGAAAACTTCGATTTGCTCGTGTTCGTGGGTAACAAATCTTCGTTGATAAATCATCGCGACCTCGAAATCCCGCCGTTACGAGTGTACTCGCTGTTCGACTCATTGGTGTTTATACTCGTGTTTACTTTATGGTGGGCGCATATAGCGAACAAGAGGATACCCGCGGTGACAACTGATGGGGAGGGGGGGGGGGGCGGGGGGGGGCGGGGGGGGGGGGGGGGGGGGGGGGGGGGGGGGGGGGGTGTAGTCTCGGCGAGCGCACGGCCTATGAACGTAATATGGTCGCGAGTCCAACGTAACTGATCGTTACATGCTTCTCGCACGTACATCGCGTACGTAAAGGGTGTTCATAAATACGATGTCGCCACTCGAAGGATCAGATTAGTGTGAAGTTTCGAAAAACCGTTAGATGGGTTTCTTAAATTTTTGTTTCCGTGATTAACGATTCATGTTATTTTAGGAAACATAACATGACCGTTGAAAGTAAAAATTGATGGACAAATCTCAAAATAAAATAAAATTTACGAAAATGTAAAAAAATTCCTCCTTTTTTGTTGATAAAAAAATTCAAATTTTTTAACTAAAAAAGCAATGAAAAGGTTTGAATTCTTTTAGTCGAAAAATTCAAAAAGAGTTTCGTATATTTTTGCCGCGAAAAATATGTTTCTGTGTTTTGAAATTTTCAAAGGCTACGTTCAAAGATCTTTTACAAGATTGTTTAACCAGTCCATTGGGGTCCCCAATGCCAACTTTCGGGCGAAATGTGAAGCATTTAACGACCAACGGCCAAATAAATACCTTTTTTTGAAAGATCAAATATTGCACTATTTTTTAAATAAAAATCCCACCTGTTATCATGATTTTCGTGAAAATGTCGGATGAGTAGTCTCGTAATGAATAATCAAAAAATCGATGGGGTCCGCTGGACCGTGTGTACAGCGCAAAATTCTGCATTAATATCTCCTTTAGTGTTTCTTTTGTTACGAATTTTCAACAAAATTAATTTTTGTTAAAAAAATAAACTCTGTATTGTTATCGCAGTAGCCTTTAAGTATGGCGTGCCAATTGGGGCACACCCTGTATATATATTGCGTAACGCGAACTTTCTTCACGACGCCAACGTGAACGAAGACCCACTCACCCCCCCCCCCCCCCCTCGCCGTGTGCTCATATACGCATAGCACAAACACGTTTATTGACTTATTATTATACAGCGGTAGTCCTCACTCTTCGATTCTCTTCGAACGGATCGTCCACGCGTTTACTAGGCTCAGCAGCTCGAAAGTCCCCCCTCCTCAACCGTCGTGGTTGAATAATGGAGGAGGAAGCGCGCTGTATTTACACCAAAGAGTGAATGGTGTTTGATTTACGAAGCCAAACAAATTTGGAAACACGTCGCATTGTCATACTTTCTCATCGCTTAAACAGCTTTTATTGTCCAATCGTTCCAGTCGACATTCTGACAAAGATGGACTTTGTCAGCAATCTCGACTTCAGAGACTCGCGGCCCGCGCGCTACCTAACCTCGAAATCTAACACGATCTTAAAAAAGAGCCAGTTGATGAGATTTTTTTATATTTTGAATTTGAATATGGCGTATATGGAATTTATTTTGAAGAGGGAGAAAAAGAAAACGCTGAAATGGTTTTACGGATCGTTTTCAATTCACGAGCACCGAGGTTGTTCGATTCACCGCGAGATGGCGACATCCACAGCGTTGTCGCCGGGCTTGCCGAAACAGATTTTTGCAGTTTCGGACATGTTGGAAATTTCCGGATCATTCAGAGATATTTCAACTCGGAAATTTTTTCATTTTGGTTGACAATCGTTTTACAGTCGCTTTAAATTCACTTTGATCAAATCTCCTGTTAGAAATATTAAAGGAATTTAAACTCCATTTTTTACTACCGAGTCGTTTTCGAGTCAATTTTCCGTCGCTTTCTATATTATTTAACAATGTTATTGAAATGAATTTATTTCAATTATCTTTGTAGACTCTTCAACTGAATTTCAATTGACTTCAATAATGGATTATTGAATTCTTGGCTGAGTGACTGTACTTAACAGATTCTCATAATCCAAAGTCCAAAGTATAAACAAAAACGATAATGGCATTCTCTTCAAATTTATATTATTATTTACCCATGTAGTCTCCTTTGTCATTGTCAACAGTTATTACTCCGACGGAAATACCAATGAGTTAAAGTAGGAAAAATGACCCAAACTGAGGGTTAAAAAAAATCGGCCCCTATTCTTCGCAGAAGCGTAGATGAAAACGTTCGGAACGTCAAAGAACCCCGCTGCGGCAAAAGAATTCGTTCCGTGTCCGCTCCCGATCGTCTGCTTGGCGGACTTTCGGGGGAAGAGCGAAACGACGAAAAACGCGGACGAGTTAGGTTGATCAGTAGCACTGGTTGGACAGTGCGGAAAGATTTCGATTATTCGTGCGCCTCGGAAGGCGCACGATCGAGGAAAAGATCGTGACGAATCGTAAATAGATTCGCATTACACCATACGTGTGTAATTCACCGAAGGCGCAGTCACGCTGGTCAAAGTGAGAAGTGACACGTTACAACGTGCACTGCGTGGTGGACTACCGAGTCTACCCCCACCCACCCACACATACATAAACGCGAGTATTTATAGTCGCGTTAAAACTTTCGCACACACTCGGTAAAATTAATTGCGTTTATTCGAGTGAACGTTTAAAGTGTACAAAGCGGCGCGTCGATCGCTATAAATACCTGCAGTCTCCTGGGGGGACGTTTCTTCCGTTTCGAGAATTGGACGGACCAAATAAAAAACGAAATATCTCTTAAGAACTTTTCGCACGCTCACACTGTACACCGCAAAAACAAACAAACAACAAAACACTGCGAACGACGCGGTATAAAGTAATACCGATAACTGATAAACCGAATCACGTGTTAAAGTGGGGAGCGCAACGCGCAGCACATCGGTGAGCAGCCGCAATGCCCGCGGAGTGCAACCCGACAAAAATACACGGAGAATTACAATATACCCTGGCCGCGTCTACCGAGACTCATGAATGAAACTAAGGAACGACTGTGCCAGACTCCCTCCCACGTTCGCAACTCCGATCCCCACTGCCGCTCGAACTAAATCAACGCGCCGCGAAACTCGTCGATTGGACGACCCGAACGCCACTGCCGCCGCGTGAGCGCGGCACCCCGATGAACTGCAGGAGTGGAGGGGATGCTTTCGAACGGCGACCCGCGAAAATGTCGACGCATCGACCTTCGAATATTTCATTTTTTAACGTTAGGCGTGGAGAACGTTTCTTGAACTTTTGCATCTTGTGTAACAATATTCCAAATATGTTTTCTTTGCTGTTGTTATGTAAACTTTAACTAAGTCGTTTTTGGAAGTAATTTGAAGTTTATTTTTGCTCAGTTTGCCTTTTTATATTGTCTGAATATGAATAATTGATATTTCTCTCGAAATAAGAAAGTATATCCCGTTCACAATTCACTGGACTTATGTACGTCTAAGAAAAATCAATTTAACAATTATCGGTGATATAACCCTCGCTCCTATGGAACTTGCGTCGGTAAGGTTGGAAATTTCTTAAATACTACGCTAGTCAATTGCGTGCCGAAATGTATTCCCAGCTTTTTTGATATTTCGTAATCGCGATCGACATTCATTGATTAATCCATACAAACTTTGGCATTGTTAATTCTTCACTGTTGTAGAAAATAGAGGTAATAAAAATATTAACAAATACCGTCTCTTTACTAGAGCCGTGACATCGATTACATCAACCATATTAGTTCTCTACAGTTGATTGGAACGTCTCCTGATCGCTAAACGTAAGAATACTTTTAAATCGCCTCAAATTCACTGATCAATCATCGCCCACTCAATTTTCCTTTTTTTCGGCATGGCGCGTGAACGATCATTCATAAAAATTGTTTTGCACCGCGAGATCGAACTTCACTCGACCTAACCTACAAACTCGATTCCACTCCCTCGACGCCGATCAATCTTTGCATTACATAATTGTGAATTCTTGGCAGAAAACGAACATTTATTGTTGAATCAAATAACTGGATTGAAAACCAAGATGTTGAGCCCGAGATTTCTGAGCGGCGTGCCAAAGGTCGTCAAGCGCAACATTGGAATCGTAGCGCCGGCACTCCAGAAGGCCACCGATCCCATTCAGCAACTGTTCCTCGATAAAGTTCGCGAATACAAGTCGAAGAGTGTGTAAGTGTCTCTCGCAGAAATCTGCTGTCTCGTTTCCAACTTTATCCCCACCCAACGAAGGCAATTTCCTTCCAATGTTACTGAAAGTGAAATTTGTTTGTATTCAACATTGTTTTTTAAAACAGCGGTGGCAAAATGGTGGATCCTACCCCAGAAACTCAGAAGGAGCTCAAATCCGAGTTAGAGAAGCTTGCTGTTCATTACGGCGGTGGACAAGGTGTCGACATGACGGCATTTCCCCAGTTCAAATTCACCGGTAAGAAACAATTCTGGTAATTTCTTCCTGACTTATGTAAGATAAATGGCAAAAGATCATAGGTTCATTATCCAACTCGTCCAAACAAAAAAACAAAAGGTATCAATCTGCTGATCAATTGAAGCAAACTAAGTAAGAATAAAATGATGAAGTTAATAAACAGAAAAAGTAATTAAATCAAATGAAAATAAGTGAGTGAAATAGATATAGAAATAATAATAGTAGAATCAAATAAAAAATAATAAATAATTGTAAATAATACAATATTTGCACATATGTTTGTAACTTCTTTTAGCATTGTTAACCGACGCACAATTAGTAACCCGCAGATCAAGACAAGCAATCTGAATAACAATGAAAATTATAAATTTATATAAACTTTAATCCAATATCAATGAATGAAAGAAACTAATGAGACAAGTTCTAAAAAGAAATTAAATAAAATGATCAAACCAAAATCAAATAAAAAACGAGACAAAATATATATATATTCGCGAACATTTAAAAACTAATAATCGATCTCCTCAAAATCAACAAATTATTGTTGAGTTTTCAGACAAATAAAAATAGAAAATTCGCTCTGTTAACATCTGTCAAACAACAAAAAGAACCCAAACAAAAAGATGTTGAGTTTCGATAAAAGATCTTTGACTTATTGCACATATTTTCTGTTCTCCACCGTTTTCCAATTTCCACGGATGTGCAAACAAAGTTTCTAACGTGTAAAACGGTTTCCTTTCAGATCCCGTGGTGGTCGTCGATACCGCAGAGAAATGAGATAATACTGTACAAATAGTGTAGAAAAATTGAGGAACTCCGTCGAATTTCCCTGTCGGTTAAAAAAATACAACTTATCGATTGTTAATCCTAAGAAGAATTAAGAGCAAAAAAATCCGAGGGAAATTGAACAAAAACTTGTTAATTCATAATAATTTAGTCGATAGAAAATTGGAAGAGCAGTGATGGGGGATGGCAACTTGTGTACATTCGATTTTACGAAGAGGGCAATTCAACAAGGCGCGTGCCACTTATGGCGTCTGCAAGAATGGACATTCGGCACTTCTTCGATATTGAATTCATTATTCTCACGCACTGCATCATCTCGTGGCGTTTTATCGTCGTGTTAAAGTCTCCCGAACACGTGCAATACTCGCTCACGTTGTCGCGTTTTATCTGCAAACACTTGCGACACTGAAGATCCTGCAAGACGTAGCCCATAGTTCGCCGATAAAGAATGTCGATCAGTCCGAATTCAATCTCAGCGTTGTCGTAGCTCATTTCGCACATGGGACAATTCCACGAGTGCCTGCGAAAAACGAAGGCTCAGTCATCAAACGGTTTATCGTGGATGAGTTTGCGAAAGTTTGAAAAAATGTCAGCAAAGATAACGTTTAAGTTTTCACTCTTGGATTATAAGTTTATTTAGTTTTTAATTCTCTACATAATCTTTTGCAAATTTTGAATCCGAATCCTTATTTAGCCGTCATTGATAAATGTGAAAGATGAGAAAGTGAACAAAATTACGTTCTTTTATAATGATGCAAACTTCAACGTTCTCAATGACAACACGGTAAAGGTCTCAATGGAAACTTACACGCCATCGGTTACGGATACTGATGTGTCCTTGCACAGATCGATGTCCCTTGTGTGATTGCAGGTTTTGCAAATTACTTCCGGTACCACGAACGATATGCAGGGATCTGTCCATTCAGCCTTGTCGCTGAAGCTCCCAACACCGATCAGACGCAAGAGATTCCTCTTTAGATTTGCCACATCCTCTGCGAGCTCCTTGTCCAATGATAGAATCTTAAAGCAAATGGAAGTTCTTGAACGCTGGGCAGTCATCACGTTCGGGCAGGGAATACAATAAAAAAAAAAAGATGAATGATGAACAATGGAGTTAAAGTTCCCATCGTGAAATCGAAATTCTTTTTCATTTTTCTTATTTCTCGTTATTATATTGAATCATTAGCGATTTTCTCGTTATTTGCTGAATAATTGCGTGACTTTCATATTCCGAGATTGCTGAGAGAACACGGGAACATTGTAGAAATAAATAAATCCAAAAAAATAAGATACATAAATAAATAAAATATGATAAATTTTAAAAATATTAACTAGTTCGTTCACGTAGTAAAGAAATCGCATTTTCACTGCTCAAGATTTAATAACCGAATCTTTGTCACTCGTCTTAATTCGATAATTCCACGGATAACTTACCTTGCAGATTGCTTTTATGAGTTCCAACGCCGGATTCGTTTTCTTGCTGTCGGCGCCTGCTAGATCAAGATTAGGATTGTCCTCGACGGTGACGATCTTCTCCGGCAGTCTCTTGTGAATTTTCTGAACGACTTGAAACAATTTTTGCGACATTTCACCAGCGATGAGTTTCTTGGCGAATTCGGCCGAGTTGTGCAGAGCGCCAAGTCCGAGTGGGGCAGTTTGTGTTTGGCTAATAGCGCTATCGCGTCTTCTACGCCTGGGAGTGCCACTCTCTGGTTCGTTGTCGCTAATGTGACGATAAATGGCGCTCACGTATCCAGCGATTATGGTACAGAAGTGTTCCCGACAGAGCGCCTCTTCAGGCAGAATTTCCATGAGATTCCAGTTCATAACGATTTGAGGTGTATCCTCCTCCTCGTCCTCTTCCGTTTCTTGAAGGTCTTTGGGGAGTTTGCCAAGCACGCCAGCGTGATTGGGCAAATCGAGCCAGACGAGATAAACCCAGCAATTCTCGTAAGTGATGTTGATGCTGTGAAACAATTCCTTGTTCCTTATCGTCGCGACGATATAATTGATATGTCCAAGAGCGGCTTCGACCGTTCTTTTCTTCGTGCAAATAACGATTTTATTGAAATTTGCGAAAACTATAATCGAGCCAAGTCTCATGAATTCCGCGACCAGTTGTATGAACAGCTTCTTCATGTAATTGTGAAGAGTCCTTCGAAGAGCAGGATCATAGAGGAGCGCACTGGGTGATCTGAGCCATCGATAAAAGTCCATCAGCTGGCAATCGGCGTAAACGTTTTTGTGATGAGTTACGTCCTTCAACCAAGTGCCAACCATGCCACGTAGTACCTTGAAAGCGGCGTTGCAAAGCGCCGTCTCATCGTAGCTCGGTATCGTCGCACTCGTCGATTCGCCCGTGACCATTTCCTGCAACGAGACTTGAGCAGCCGCGTGAAAAGCGACGTGAGAGCTCGTACCGTCAATGTCGTTGACGTGATGGGATTGCAGTAGAGTGTTGACCGCGAGGCTCTCAATATCGAGTTCCACGCAGACGCTCGAATAAACCCCAGGAAAGTTCGATATCGAATTTGTGCTCTCCTCGAAATCGGTCAACAAACGATTATCGTCGTTTTCACTGCCGCCCAAATCGGGTCTCTCGGTCGTCGAGTACCAAAGGACGAAATTGTGCTTTTGAAGGTGTCTAGCGTAGAAGAGGTCGGCACCGAAGATCGTTGGATCGGCCGGTACGTTACCGATCGGTGCGTGAAAGTATCGACACTGCTCGGCCATCAAGCTCAGAACTCTGTCGCTCTTCAGGTAATGTCCGATCATCGTGGTAGCTCCCAATCTCTGCCATTCGAGGGTATTGAAGAGATTGTCCGGATCTTGGACCCGGGTATTGATCAGTGGAAAGTCAATTAACAGTGGCATCTCGTTGATCAATTCGGCGACGCTTATTGCGGTCTGAACGGCCAAGGCGGTTGCGCCCTTCATCTCGTTCTTGTACGACTTCAATGCCGCCTGAAGAGCGCGACAAATCGCCCCCAAACTCGTCTCGGTTCTCACCTCGAAATGCATCTCCTCAGGGGTTTCTTTTCTACCAGATGCATCAGCTGTTGCCCTCTCGTTTACGTACAACGTGGCCATGTTTGGCATTTGGTTCGTCCTGACAGTGTCCTGAACGTAGACGTGGGCACGTTTGCTCGGACCGAGGAAGAGACCCCAAATGGCTCTTTGACGATTCGACGACCAGTGATGGTACAGGAATATGTATTTTATGTCCGATTCCAGATAAGGCTGCACCGCTATACTCTTGAACTGCAGTTGATTCAGAGTGAAAGTGTCACCAAGGTCGCTGCTGTCGCGTCCACAAGTTGATGGATCGACCGTGCACACGCAGCCGAGATTCAAGATCGCCCGGAACTCCAAAGACACCTATGTAGTGATAAATCCTTAGATAACCTTCTTAATGTTGATCTATCGATTAACCTTAAAAGTAAATTTAATCTCTCATTAAATTTATAATTATTTTTCAAAGTGTTATCCACTTAAAATTTTATTTTTATTTTTTAGTAATTTAAAATTTATTAAACAAATTTTTTAAATGAATTAAAATTAAAATTAATTAAATTGTCTTTCATTTTAAACGAATCTTGAAATCAACCGTAAAATCAAGCTAATATTGAATTAAAATTAAGCGAAGTGAACCAAAAACTGAAACTTTGCATCCTTTGATATCAGTAGATACAAACGAATTCAACAACTCTGAAATTGGCCTTTTGACCGAGAGTAAAATCACTCGGCGATTTACTTGCCTGTTTTGACTGAACGACTTACATAACACCAGCTATATTTCGAAACCGTAACGAAAATAAGTCTTAACGTACCTGAGTTTCGTAAATTCCTTCGACTTCCGGTTTGCTCAGTTCGTCCGCCAAGAGAGGGCCGTTAACCTCATAGACATCCTCGGGAACTTGGTACTGATAGAGGTTATAAACAGGCCGCGATCTCGGGAGTATTCTCGAACATTTTCTCCAAGTTTCGTTGGGTCCCGGTTCGGCCCTTTGCTCCCGGGTGTTAACGTAAAATATACGGGGCACGCGGAGCCTGATCTGATGTAGTTGTTTGTCGACTAGGGCCCACAGCCGGAACATTCCAGGCTCGTTGGTCTCCACGATTTGTATTATTTGCCAGGGTTGCATTAGGAGAGTCCGATGCGAGCGATGAATGAAACTATGAATCGTGTTCATGTTCGTGTTCCTAGCGGCTCGAGGGGATCTGTCGATTTGATCGTTGGCCGTTTTAGCTCGTTTGGTGCGCTTCCGGAGTACCCTCTGCTGGGCCTGATGATGCCACTTTCGCTTGTGATAAAGCAACCAGGCGATGAGCTCCTCGTGGCTGTCGCCGTATTTCGGTGGTGGACCCAGAACTTCCCGCCAGTTCTTCGACAAAGTCTCCTCATCCAAGTCGGCCGAGGATTGACGCTTCCGCTTGGCGACAGTGACCGTTGGACGCTTGAACACCGAGGATGGACCAGCAGCGTCCTCAACGTCAGTGATTTCCGTCATCGATTCGTTGCTCTCACTGGCTCCCTCGTCACTCTCACGTTGGTTAAGATCTTTCTCCACCACCTGGAACATGTCGGTGATCCGACGTTGCTTCTTAACGTCATTCTTCTCCAGCAATTTCTTGTGTAGCCAATCCGGGTACTTGACGCGTGGAACGGGATTGGAGAGACCTTGAAAAGCGGCGGGAATCGTTATTATCTTTTGTATCGTGCTGCCCAAACGCTCGATGTAATAGCTCCAGTCGAGTATATCGCGAATGTCGAAGCTCTGGAGACCCGAGTCCTTCAGCCATTTTCGTAGGTAGTGCCGTTTGAGACTCTCTTCGGACTGGAAAATCGCTAGCGGTATCGCTCTCTCGGTAACCGGCGCGCCTTGTGGTTTTTTCGATATTACGAACTTGCAAGCTAGACCTTTGTCCTTCACCATGTCGCTACCCAAAAACTCGGCTAGCCTTTTAGCCGTAGAAATCGAGGTTGACTTTTGACTTCCGTATTCCTCCAACTTCCGGGACATCGATTTGTTCTCGGATATTAGATCGAAAAGATCGGAGTCGGGCATATCAGCCCCTTTGCTGTACAAAACGTCGAGCCAGTAATCAGCGACTTTGGCGACCGATTTGTAGCACTCCTCGAGGGTCTCACCTTTGAGAAACGACTCGAATACGGAGGATTGAAAGATCTTTATCAGCTGCAACTCTCCACGACGCTTCACTTCGAAACCCTTCAACTCAGCGAGACTACCGTCGAAGTTGAACACAGCGTAGCGTTTCTTCAACTTCTTTCCCTCCTCCTTGGCAGCCGGTAACACCATTGCTCTGTAAGGGCCGTCCACCTCGAAGAATATCGAGTTCTCGCTTCTAATATCGTACACCGAATTCACCGGATCAACGAGATCGTGATAAACGTCGTTCGTGAATTTGTCCTTGACCATAAAATTCAGCACCGCGTTCGGATAGGACACGACGAGTTTTGCTTTCTTCGGATGAGTCGTCGTGACGATGAAATTGTCGGGAAAAGATTGCGGCAGAATGCACCATATGCCATCGGTGTCGAGTTCCAAGGGACGGCCAACTTTCTCGATAATCTCGCGAGCCCTCATTATTATGTTTGCACCCGTGTGACACACTATACCACCCATTTCCATGCTGTGCCAACGCGCCCCCTTGCGCATCACGTAACCGTAGAAAGAATTGAGAATGCACTTGTGCGCGAGTTGTAACGAGTCGTAGAGGATCTCCCGATTTTTCGCGGATTTTATTTCACCGGCGTCGCCACTGGCAATCGCAGCTGCGACCTGTTGCTTCGCTTGCTTCGTCAAGCCCTTGTATTCGTATCGGCGATCGCGAAAAGCTCTCACGGTATCGACGTAAAAAGAGTTCTCCTTCTGACACACCGTTTGCTTCCGTATCTCGATTTTAGTGACTTTCGTCTTGGCGTAAGCTTTGCGACAGTAATCGGCGAGACGTTTCTTCTCCAGGGCAGCTTGCTCGGCGGGCGGAAGTTCGTGAAAGGGACGAGCCTCGCCGCCGTCCTGCGAACGAACGGTTTCGGTCTCCAACTGCTGCTTTATTCGCTGATATTCGCCTAACGTGGCGGGAAGATACTCGCCGCGCCAAGCCCACTCCATCTCTCGTTTGCAAGAAGCATCGGGACGATTGAAGTCGCAGGCTGCGCACACGGCTTCGTTCACTATGGCGGACGGTTGAAGACGATTTGTGAGGATGATGTTGGGATACATGGCGCCAACGTCGAGATGATAAATTACCGGATTTTCCTGGCGAATCGGATGCTCCTTCAGCGCCATCAATTTATTCCTCACCTCGTCGGCGACTTCTTTGAAATTCGTCACCATCTCAAGGGGCACCTTTTCCTCTTCTAGGATCGAATGCTTCAGTGCTCTTTCCACACCCGCTATTAACTCGTCCACCGCTCCAGCCTCGATCTTGAACCTACAGGGTATATCCGCCCGGAAAACTCCAGACTCCAACGCCTCCACGTGACCACCCACGTATGTCTCGATGTCCAACACGTGACCGTCTTCTGTTAATTTGTTCAACTCGGCCGTCTGCTTGTTCGGATATATTATGTTCGCGCGAAAGGCTTCGACCATCAGCAACGACTCGCACAACGTGCCGGATCCCTTTCTCAACACCTCGTCTGGATTCATCGGGATTATTGTGCACAGAGCAAATATGAAAGGCTGCACATACTTCTGATAAAGATAGAACGTCGCTACAGCGTCCGAGACCGAATAATTCGCTAGGGTCTCCGGATCCTCCGCCGCTAGTCTACACATCTCCTCCGGGTCCAACTCCACCGGATCGTAACGCAACTTCGCCTTCGCTACGGCTTTTAGACCTTGAGAACCCACTGGCAGGTACGAGTCGCGTTTTACCCAACTGTCGAGAAACAATATCGATTTAGGACAATTTCATTTGGTCTACCACTTGGAAGATATCAATCCAGGGTGGATCACAATTTGAAAAAAAACCGGACAAGTGCCGGTCGCACTCCCCCACCGAGGAGGTGGGTATATAGTTTCGCAGTTTTTTCCGAGTTATTCACGCAATTCGGTGTTCAAAACCTATAATTACTTATAAGTAATTCTAGCTATACTAACAGTTCATACCTAAATTAGTTTTTAAAAATCTAAAAAAAAGATTTGTAGATTGGCTGCGTACTTTAAATAGTGACTATACTTTATTAAGATTTAATTACAAATGTATGGTTTCCGGATTTTATTACTTGCCAAATTTCATACTTCTAAGTCAACCGAAAATACCCTGTAAATTTAGATTCCCTTGAGAGTTAAAAATATACTTTTTTTTTTGCGGCATAAACTGCCGTACGCTCGTTTTACGTTAACTCAGAAGTTTGATCTTTTCAGAGCTTCAAGGGACTGTAGACCTGAATATATGATTTAATTTCAACTCGATACCTCCATGGGTTCCCGAGATAAAGCGTTTTGAAAGACAGATGACAAGGACGGACAGACAACAAACTGACATTATAAGGGTTCCGTTTGTTCCTTTTGAGCCACGGAACCCTAAAAAAAAACTCGTTCATTATAGCAAGTTGTATGAGTTTTTTGAAGGAAAAAATGCTTTTCGCGATTCGTTGTTCAAAAAAGAATGATCAACTTACTGTAAGCAATCCATGTGTATAGCGGCTCGGCATCCGTAAAATTCGTCTCGCGTTTTTGCAAAACCGATCCTCGCTTTCATGTCGATATTATGGGCGAGCGCGCGTGCCTCGACGAACGGCCAATCGAACACGTCACCGTGATAGGAAACGAATATGTGCGGTCTGACGTCGTTTATGTGATCGAAAAATTTCATCAAGGTGGCTTTCTCGTTAGCCTCGTTAAATACCGTGAATAATCCCTCGAATTCGGGCCTAGGTGTATACTCGAAGTCCTCGATGTCCGACGATATGATCTCGCGATTGGTAATCAAGTATCCCTAAAAAATCGACACGAATTTCACTTGCCAGCTGATCGTTTATTTTTCCTCGTTTTGAATTGTTAATAATTACCTGACCGTCCACCATGTATGATATCATCATAATCTGATCGGTCGCTGAATCTGGAAACTTGAGTGGCAACTTGGTCGTTTCGATATCGTACGCCAGGACGATCGGCTCCACCGGCTCAATTAGATCCTTCCTTCGTGTTATTATCGGAGGATCGGTACCCCGGCTCTTCACTGTGTACCAGAGACCCACGAAAACTTCGCAATCTATCGCCACTCTAACGTGATGTGGAACATCGTGTTCTCTGCAAAGAAAATAAGGAATTGACGTTTGCACCGTTCAAACGCAAATAATATTTTTTTGTCAGTTTCCTATTTTTATTATTATCAAACATTGAGTACTGCAGATTTGTTGCAAATCGCTAGATAACGAATGGAAAAACGTTTGTATGATTATTATAGGCAAAATTTGAAGAAAGGAATCTGAACATTTTTAAAAAGAACAGGTTTCTTGCAAACCTCCGTGTCATAGGAAAATGGTATTTGGAAGCTCCCAATAAACATTTAATGAGTTGAGAATGAGTTTATCAGGTATAACATTCCATAACAAGAACCCAAAGAAGCCTTGTGAACCTTATGTCCAAAATGTTCTCCATGTGATCAGACATTTTCTTCACCTCCTGACGTTTCATAGGATTCAGCATATCTGATAAAAGATTGGCATAATGAGTATTGAGCTTTTCACGCTCTTTGCTGGCTTTCACAGCTCTGTTAATGTCCCTCTTTACTTTCATCAGATCCGTCAGATTAGCAAATGAGAGTTTCAAATACTTTTGCTGAAGTCCGATCAGATGATTTGGCTGAAAGTTAGAAAAGTATGTTAGAAAAGCCTGGTGTCGAACTTCTGGTCGAAAAAATCTTAATTACCATGTCGAGATCCTCCTTCATCACAGCCTCCACCTTCACCACAACGCCTGCGTACTTTTTCAGCAGGAATGTCGATACCTCCTGCTCTGTTTTTTTGCGGCACAAAATATAGAAGTAAGGATAGAACGGCACAGACACTTTGAACCTGGAACAGTCTTCTTCCAGGAAGTAATAGTCCACTCCGCTTATCAACCGTTTGTCCTCCTCTACTATCTCTGTCTGAGAACATTGGAAGAATGGAACATCAGAGATGTTAGATTTATGAATGAGCCTCAAGGAAAATGTTAGGAATCTTAGCTGTACGTTAGCTTTCAAAGACTTTGGACACAATGATCATGACTTTAAAAAAGATCATTCATTGAGAACATTAAAACGCAACCCTATAGTAATTAATGTCCGTCGAGACTTTCTAGAGGAATATATATGAGCTGTGTAAAGAAGATCCATCAGAACCATTAACCATGCATTAGCTTTCGATGACTTGTCAGCCCTGAAAAACACTGTTTTTAAAAACAGCTATTTTTTATAATCTTGGAACTTTCCGCCTTATCGGTTTGCACGGCAGGCAAGTTTTGTTTTTGCACGCCGCTGATCTCATCTTGTCTTTGTCTACAGCTTTGACGCACTTACCATGTGCATGTTTATCAAATATCCAGTACGTTCTTTGGTGTCTGTAACTCTGTGAAAGCCATACAGGCTGTCGATCCTCACATTTTCATTGGCTTGGTTCAATCGGCCCTCCGCCGTGTTCTCCCTGTAGAAAAAAAAAAAAAATTATTTTGCATTTACAATTCCTAATATCATCGGTGGGTTATCAACGCACGCTGATTCGACATACCTTGGAACATTGTCGTCACTGAAAAACCGCCTCTTTGTCGAGTCCGGTCTGTCAGCACGGTACTTTCCCGTGTTCACGGACATTTTTTAACTCTTCGTTCTTGTGGACGTTGCCACGAAACGAAAAGTGACCGATAAAATTGAATTTATTGTTTCCTACGTCATACTGAAATTAAAACGATGAGCAATGAAAATGTAATAATTTAAGGGAAAATAGATATGAGAGTTCTTTATAAAACGAGTAAAACGAACACGGTATGAAAACAATGCAACAGGTTCTGACCGTGGCAAGAATCCCTATAGAAAGCCCGCGTTTTACTTTGCGACTGAGAGGGGGCTTTCTTCGATACCACGTGATCTTTTACCCTGGCGGCATCAGTGGATACCGTACAGAGTTTCTGTGGAGCTCTGCGACACTTTCGGATGGTAAAAACTATACTGTCGAACTGTATGATCACATTCCAAACAAAAGAAGAGATAGCAGTGGCCAAATAACTTTAAGTTACCGTTCGATGGTAATGAATCCCAAATCAAGCCGCCAGGTAACAGTTCGGGTCGCAGAATACTTGCTTTAAGCCGCCCATAAGAACTGTCCTATGTAGTACGTTTGACGTCTGACTTCGTTGGTATTGCATTGTGACTAATGTCGTGTTACTGACGTACGTCCTGAACCGCGCAAACGATCTTATTTCTCGTTAACACAAGCACAAGAAAACCTCAAATAGTTCGTTTTTCTTCATACGGAAAAACGTTGATTCGATGTATCCACGAGATGAAAGATGAGTCGATCATCTAGCCAGCAGCAGCTTCCGAATCTCGAGAAACTTTTCAAGGATGACGATGATCAAGACTTCGCACCTCTCGCTGGGTTTGTATGATCCACTCAAACGCATACACGGTTGTTCCCTGTTTCTCAGCGTGCAACGAATATCTTTCTTTTTTTCCAAAATATCAACCCTCTACAGAAATCATTGAGTATCTGGATTTCAGCGGTTTTGCTCGCCCCTATGGCCGCTCGGTTGATCCAACACATGCCCTTAACTCGTTTATTCATTTCATTCGTCAGATCAAATTTGGCCGCAATTTTTGGAACACCGCAAAAACCGGGCGATGTTCAAATACCAAGCATGCATCAGCCGCTGCAAAGTAAGAAAGCAGCCAGTGGCAGAAACACACCACAAACGGTTGTCCAACCAGCGAACAAGACGGAAGTCATTGTAGCGAAAGTAGTCCATGCGTACAAGCTGTGAGTTTGTATTAAATGTAACTCTTGAAATCATGGACCATTGGTCATTCTAATTTTTCTGTACTGTATGAATTCTGCAATTGTTGAAAATAGATGTCCACGGGATACCGTGTAAAGTCTTCTGAAAGGACCCATTGGTTTCAGAGTAAACGGGCAATACAGTCTAGTAGGAAAATTAGGTGCTGCACTCACTGGTAATGCGTCGACTCATGTGTATCAAATGATACTGTACAGGAGTACACAAGAGCATGTTTCGACAGTGAGCTTGAGCCCAGAATTTGCATACTCAATAGGCGAGAACAATTACGCGACTTATTACGACGCGAGCAATGAGAATTGGTCGCTTCGCTTCGACGACGAGGCATCCTGCGTAGAGTTTGCACGTGAGATCGGTATCTCCCGATTCCATTCGGCCCAGCATCAACCAATAGCCAGAACGGATGTTTTCCATCAAGACCTGTCGATCCAAGCTGGTGGCCAACAAATGATCGATCGAAACGTCACTGCAAGGGAAAACGATGAGATTCGACTCAAGTTCTACATCAGTACGAATCTCAATCAGCCGCTTAAGTTTGACGCTTCATCCTCCCAAGATATGCGCATCCAGATATCACGTTATGACAATTGGGAGAGATCCTTGCTCAACTGTGCGAAAGGCCTCAGGAGGTTGATGATCCTTCCACCTAGCAAACAAATCAGTCTGGGCCCTGGGTTCCCCAAGGAACGCGATATTGTCATGGAGGTCGAGATCGTTGAGGTGATAAGAAACAACGAAGAGACACCGAGCTCATCGCCAGTGGCCAATAGACCAGTTGTTTCCAGTGGTAAAGCTTCCATACTCTCACGTATGGCGAAAATGGGGCAGTCGATGTTGCCGAAAGTTCCCGTCGCTACAACAGATTCCGAGGATACGGAGGTAAAAAAGAGCAACAAAAATTATTCACTGAATTTTTAAATCAGTCGATGCTAATTTTTAAATCAAATTGAATAATTCTTAAATACTGCATCGGAATTTAAATTAAATTTGTATCTATTTTTTACTTAAAATTTCATTTCATTTTCATATCCCTTTTACTGAATCTTTAATAAGTAATTCAAAGTATTAAATGAAGTCATCATTATTACATTGAAGCACCTTTTTGTAATCATTTTAACTGCAATTTTCATTGAAATTTAAATTCGCATAAAAATTTGAGAAGTCGAAAGTAAAAGTTAATTTGAAGAAAAAAAGGGTTTAATTCAGTCTTTCTCATTGGCAGGAAGAGCTTCGCGTCAAGTCACCGCGGCGTTTCAAGGCAAGTACTCGCGAGAACGACTGATGTGATGATTTTGTGAATCGACTAATCGTATGCTCGTAAACCGAAACAAGCAGCCGGAAATGTCGGTCGCTCACGCGTCGAAGCATCAACCACGAGGTTTTCCGGAAACCCACCTGGAGTCAGGTCCGACGAATGTTTTGGTACCGAGGAACGTCGAGACGATAGCCGCTTCGACATCGCTACCCTCGTTAGCTCACAGGCCGATGTTAAATTCTCCGTCGTTCGCGGGTCCTTGCTGGCCTATGACTCCGATTCAACACCAACAACATCCACAGTACGTTGCCATGGATGGACAGTATTACCCGATACGTCCGCAGCCGGCAATTGCCCAATCCCTACCCGTCGCGATGGATCCAAACATGAGTGTTTTCCTGTCGGAAACGAGGACTCAGAACACGGAAATTCGTATGGGAATGACAAAGATTGCCGACAACGTTCAGAAATTACTTGACAAGGTAAAACATTAATCGACAAGCGATCCGCGAATCGTCACTTTGTTATCGATTCCTATTTTTGATCCTAAACGAAAGTTTATTCGTGTTTTAAACTGGATGATATTCCTATAAATTCGGTAAATTATCATACGTTTCTTCACATGGCAGAAAGTGTAGAACAAGTAAAAATCTAAGTGAAAGAAATATATAACCCAACAATATTATCTCATTATTGATGGAAATTAAAATACGAATAACATTTCGTCTTTTGATGAAAATTCATCTGGAATATTTTGGATACTACTCGACAAATTCGAGATTAATTAATTGATCATTATTGACGAGCCGCAGAATACATAATATCGTTGATAAAATTGAACTTCGATGCGCGATTTATTACGATTAAAGATATACGAGTAACGATATACAAACAATACGCGCACCCCGGCATTATTTGTCATTCATTGTAGTTTCACGTTCTTGAAGTGCAAAGTGCCTCATCACCGATGATCCTCCAACGACCCTATCATCGTTGCCTTGTGGAAGATTCTGCATCATACCGCGACACGGAAAGTTTGCATTCCGGTGGAGGAGAACGAGCCGTCACGGTGAACGAGAAGAATTATTATTCATACGCGGATAATGCGGGTTTCTCGGAGTCTCGTCGGTCGAAGGATTCGTCGGAACGGGAACGCCGGCTCGAGATAGAATTGAACCAGATGAAAGGTAAAGAAAAATCAAAGGGGAAAATTTCAGCGACTGTTCGACATCGGAAAAACCGTCGATTTTCAATGTTGTTTCTACTCAAGTCACATTCTAATGTGAAGACATGCACGTTGGACGGAATTTTTTGGGAATTCCAGTCACTTAGCTTGTCACAGTTATATTCAGGAAAAATATCGAAATCGTTGGCAGAATCGCTGGACGAACGAACTGCCGAGTGTGCTAGACTGGAGGCCGAGAAACGAGAATGGAGAAACGACAGGTCGGAGCTAGAGAGACAATTGGAACGTCTGGAAAAGGCGCTCGTACAGGAACAAATTGCTCTCAGCGCTTCCAACGAAATTGTCGCGCAATTGCGTGAAAAGAACTCTCTTTTGGAATCGAATAACGCGTCAAAACTTTCCTCCAACAATGAAAATCCGGTAATTGTAAAGAAAAGAATTTCCTGACGAATTCACAGTATCTGATGAGTCTTGAATCATAGAGAATCCTAATTTGGACTTAAACGCAAATTAATCCCAATGGACTTTGCTCGTACAGCTGAGTCAAAAGACTGCGGATATCAAACGCTTAATGAACAAAACTTATCGAGTTTTGCTAGCGCAATTCGTGGGTGAGGAGTCTTACGAAGCGGACTACATTACAAATACATTAACGGATACCATGAGGGTAAGAGATATACTTAATGGAATATTTGTGGAAGATATGGAAAAAATGTTGAAACTCGTATCGCGTAAATCATAATGAGGATTGAAATAGAAAGAACACGCTATCATTCGGTGGGCGTTGTCAAGGTAATTGTAAGATCGACTTTCTGGAAAACTCAAGTCCTTTTCGCTAGAGCCTAAATTCCTTCGTGCTCGTTATAAAAAAGAACCATTTAAAAAATGTTTGAAAATCATGAGCATGTAAAAAATGTTTTTTACTAATATTTTTCGTTTTCTCTTTACGTAGAATTCAATTGTGTTGTAAAATTATAGGTGCCATTTTTTTTAAATAGTTGACGGTAAGGTCGTATTGGAAACGTCGATTGATTAAACAACTAGGCGACGAAATCACGATTCGTGTAACATTATGAAAGTGGTCAATAGGCTCAATAAATTCAATCATTAGATCGACTAACTTCGATTCTCTGAATATTCGAACGGTCATTTTCACCGAAAACTTTTGCAGAAAATTACCTTTTCCGTGTTAAACGATCTGCAACGAGGCGAGACGGAAGATGAACATTCCGATGGCGGTTCGGAGTCTGTATCAATCCCCAGTGCAAAGAATACGTCCGCTGGAGGACGCGAGCTTGACGCTACCGCAGGGACTTCCGATTCAACGCCAAGTAATATACGCTGCTCCATGCGTTATTTATTTTTTACGACACACTTTTTATTCGTGTCACGTAAGTTAAAAAAATTTTGTGGATTTGAAAAACGCATTGAAAAATTCTGGCTTCTATTTTTAGACAGTTCTTGAACCTAGAAACCTCTTGTACCAAAAATGAATGAGGATAGCCCTGGCGCGCGTTCTTTCGATTCTTCCATTGGAAACGCTGATGAGTACGTGGATACTGATAAGGAGCAACAAAGTCTACCAAATTTCGCTCGTGGGACCTTCTTTTCTCGAGAAATGAAAACTACTCGACCGCCGCAGTTTTCAATTTTTTTTCAGAACAAAAATCGTTATTTTAATAAACGAAGATATCAACAGACGTGCCATTTTATTGCTCGTTTTTGGACTATTGGAAAATCGCTTGTCTTCGGCACTTTCCTCGTGCTCGTTGGAGAGAAAGATCGAAACTACGTGATTTTAGAGGTTCCAGGTTTTCGCAGAATAATAAAATTCTGCTTCTTCCAGACTCACTTTTCTTGAGAGCCGCACTCATTTTCGATTAGCACAATTTTCAAGATACATGTGCGGAAAGTTACATTTTTCGCGAAACGAGAGAATTTGCAAAGTTACTTGGATCTTACAGACTACTTTGAAAGCACGTAGATTTAGGACAACGTAAGTAGATTTTGAGATAACGAGGTTGGAATTTTGAATACAATTTTGATTGCCAAATTTGTTTTCTTTGCTAAAAAATATTCATAGATTACGAAGAAAGTATTGAAGGTGATAAAAATTAGAAAATAAAGAAAAAGGGATTTCCGACTGAAAAATAACTGCTTGGGTTTGTTTGCCAAATTGTTGAAAAAGAGGATTTCCGATTGAAACATAAATAGAACGATTTCTTATAAAAAGCTTATGAGAATTCATCCAATCGTAAATAACATTATATGATAAATAGGCGTTAGGAGCTGTCCGAAATCGAAGCGATGCGATCTCGTAGATTTCGAGATTGGACTACGTCCATTACTAGAAAAATGTTGGACAAGTACATTTTTTTATCAACTTAGGAAAACCGGTGATGCGCTTTCGCATATTCATATTATTAATTGATTATCTGGATGCGAAAGAAACTGCTGTTGATAATGATAAACACGAAGAGGAAGACATGGAAAAGAAAACATTTTGCATACGAATCTCCAACGCAAAAATCGCAGTAAAACATATGGCAATTTCATGTCAACGTGAATTGTCCCAGCTGGCGCGATTTCTCAAATTAATCCAAACCCCCACTAAAATTTTTCGTTGGCACCTTTGGCTTCAGAACTGCGGAAAAATGAAAATTTCACAAGATTCAAGAGCATGCAGCTCATCAGTTCCGGATCGAGTTTCGCTCCGTCGGTTTTTCGGACACCCGCTATACGAGAGCAGACGAAACATCGTCTGCTCTCGTATACTGCACACGTAAGTGTGCGTGTCACTGGAAATCGTTGGAAAATTATATTTTTCAGCGGGTTTTCGTGTTTTCCGTGCGAGCGCAAGAGAGGAAGGTGAGGTATGGTAATCCGAGCGCGATATAAATTGAGAAAAGACCCGTGCCCAGTTTTTCTCACGTTAAAGCGCGCTTGATACGCGCTGCTGCGTGACAATTTTTTCGCTTGTGAGCTCGCGATGGTGAAAAGAACGTCCGCGATATTTGTCTCTCGAAGAGTCTCGAGAACGTCGAAGAGAATACTCGCACTCGCCGATACGAAGTGAGGAGACTCACACGAGTGCGGTCTCGAATTGGCGGGGTCGACGAGTGCGTGTCGTCCGTCCCGTGTCGTTTTTTTCATAAGGGAAATAAAGCCGTTCGTCTGTTCTCACGGTCAACCATCTTGTCTTCTACCACGCCAATCAAAATTATTCGACTTAACCTCACAAACGATACGAGCCTGTCGAAAAACAGAAGCGAGGGAAAACGAGAATGAGACGATGCTTGTTCGATCGAAAAAATGAAACTTTTATCTCCCGTCTAAGAATCACGAACGCCCAAATTTCAAGGAAAAAATTGGAAAAATCGTTGTCGATGCTTAATCATCCGTTTTCTTATCGGCACATTCCCGAAACGCGATTTGATAAAACGGTTCACGTTTTGTTTTCAAAAATAATCGCGCATTTTTATCAATGAAATCCATACAAATTTATAAAACATTGAAAAGAAAATACAAACAAATGCGCGTGTTGTTTCTCGAAGCCCCATGCGTTATTTGCAACTAAACCCAAACAACAAGCAGGTTCCTTGCAAAACCAAATCCAAGGAATCCCACACACCCGTTTTTTCCAAAAAGAACTCTAGCACATTTCCGAAAACTAACCCAAGAAAACTTATGAATATATTATTATCAAAAACGAAAATGAAAACCCCACATGTCACTTTCATGAGCAAACCTACAAAATCCATTCATGCATTGTTTTCACAAACGAATGCAACGTACTCATGATTGCATTATTTTTTATCCTCCAACTTATCAAACCTATACAGTTATTTTTAAGAAAGACTCAAACTGATGAATCCAGAAAAAAACAATTGTCTTTGGCTCATAGAATTGTCAGAACGTTTTGCCGCTTATGCATTTTTGATTTCCCTCTATAATTATTACTACTTGTCTAGACGAGTACAAGCCCATCTTGTTGTATCGTGATGATCAATTGAAGGAAATTTTTTATCCACAGATCATTCCTACCAGTCTTAATCTACAATGGCGACAAGCACCCCAGACGAAGATCCGTCCTTCCGCCTTGGTGAGCTGTTCGACAGCTACGAAGATCTGGAACGCAAGTTGGAGCGCTTTTCAAAGCAGAGCCTCGTACATTACTGGAGACGAGACAGCAGAACGGTCAGTGGGGCTCACATGAAAACTGCCAGGCCCATCAGTGAGAAATTAAGATATTACTCGGTCAAGTATGCCTGCATCTATGGGGGACAAAAATTTCTACCCAGAGGAGCTGGCCGGAGGCAGTCGCAGTAAATATAAATGCCATATGAATAAATTCAAATTTTGTTCCAGAGTTTTCTTTTAAATGACCTACCTAAGACAAAAGACTGGAAACATAATTTTCTGTTTTTTATTAATTGGCAGATCGATACGAACAAATTGTCCGGCTCACATAATGCTCAGGGCTTCTAAGGACGGCACCAAGCTGGAAGTGACCAGTGTCAATAATGAACACAATCACGAAATCTCAGAGGTATTTTCCTAGTCGTTTTTGGCCAAACCAATTAGCCACGTTTTAGGAATAAGATATCACTAATAGCAGCCTGGTGATGATAAGATTTCTTTGGTTTGCGCAGGAATTGTTCAGGAAATTGCCTCAAGAAAGAAAACTCTGCGGCGAGATAAAGCAAGAAGTGCAGGATCTGATGCAACTGCACATAGATCGCAAAAGACTGAAGGAATACGTGAGGCTCCGAACGAACAAAGTGTTGCGCTCCAAGGATCTCTTCAATATCGCTGCGGCGAACAAGCTCAAGCGTGACATTACGCCCGAGCGAGCGTACCAGCTGTTCAAGAGGATTCACGACTTGGAGAAGCTTCAACGTTGCGACGGAGCAAGGAGTTACTCCGGTGACTCTGAGGATGAGATAGCTCAGACAATCAAGCGTATCAAGAAGGAGCAGGAGTCGCCCTGGGGCCAAGACGTAAGTGAGAGAATTTATCCATAACAAAATCGCTAAAACGTCTCGCTACAGATTTTCGTTTGGGTTCCTTACACTAAGTCCTGCAAAAGACTTGGTGTAATTGTTAGGACGCAATGATATACAATAGTGGCCAACTGTGGCCACTATTGCATATCACATAGTGGCCAACACACTTTTGTCAGTGCTTGAACTTATGATTGAAAATACATCAGAGTCCTTTCTGTGCCTATTCCTTCTTTGAACTATTATTTTTTTTGTCTCAGCAGAGATTGTCGGCGGACCTGGAAGCGAATGAAGCAAACGAGTGTGAGGACCCGTACGGTACTCACCAGTTGCACCAAGACGACGAAGAGGAGGAGGAGGAAGAGGTCGTTGATGACTTGGACACCACGGGTGGACAGTTGCTCGGCGCCAACGCAGACGGCGATATCATAACCGCAAATGGCGAAATAGTCAGTGACTTAGTCATGGAAGATGGTGATCCATCCGTTATTGTCGAATCGATCGTTAACGCGGATGGTTCTGTTTTCGTCGATGAGAGGGACTTCAATAATTATTGTAACAATCATCTAACTCGGGACGGCGGATCACCCGGGCCGCAAGGTATTGAAAAAAAAGTGCAATCCAAAAAGAAATGGATTAAAAGAGATTAGCCTATTAATGCCTAATCAGGCCCTGTCAGTTTCGTATGCACTTTGACTAATTGGAATATTGATTTTTTGCGCAGTTTTGGAGATCGAGTCGATAGCACCTCCAGCGGTTGAGATGGAGAAGATCTCACGTGTACACGGGAGCGCTCCCTCGAGTCCGACGGATCATCATCATCATCACCATCATCATCGTCATCGCGACAAAGATAATCGCGGCGCGTCGCACGAGCCACAGCTGAACGAAAAACCATCTTGCGTGCTGAGCAATGATTGCGCGGATTCGAGGATTTGGATAATGAAGGAAGCGGCGGCGATGGAGACGGATGGTGATAGTGGTCCGGACAGCGAACCAAATGTAGCGCGAAACGAGAAGAACCCAATCGAATCTGAAGTTTCAGAAGTTGTTTTGTCCGAGGAAGCGAGCCATCAGTTGCTTCAGGAACAGTTAGCGGTTTTACGGGCCGAGCAGAAAAAACTCTTCCACGAAACCGAAATGCTCAAACTCAAAAAGGACAAACTTCGATTACAGATGAATTGTTACAGCAACGAGATTCGGAAGCAAGAGATGGAGAAGGAAAAGTTGCGGCTGGAGATCAAATTGCTCCAGTCCAAGGTCGTTGAAGACGCCAATGATGTTTCCCACTACATTTTCGTACCTTGAATGCAAAGAAATCGTGTGACGCGAGTGTCGTCACGATTCACATGTAAATAGCACACACACACAGAGATCGCTGCGATCATATTCGTTTTGAGTGAAAAGAAAAGGAAAACGAAGGCCTCGCGTTTACCACGGCGAATATGTTCTGAAAGCCGAGGCAAAATAAATTATTTTGAGAACTTATTGGTCTTTTACTCATCCTGCTTTCGTATCACCAACTTCCGGTTATGCTAATCTATTATTTTTCATATTGTAGTCATATTGTAGGCAGCCGTAAAAAATGGAAAACATTGCGCTATTTGATAGGTATGGGAGATTCCTCTGACGTCGTTTACTCGTGTATTGAAACGCCTTTTATCGGCATTCGTTAAATCTACCTCTTACGCACGTGTTGCTAGTTATTTTGTACGAAAATTTTGGTCGTTAAGTGCTATACTTTTGTGCATACATACTTACAAACGATATAATTGCAATTATATCGTTTGTAAGTATAATATACGATATAATTGCAATTATATCGTTTGTAAATATGTATGCACAAAAGTATTGTACGCGGATAAACATTTGTAATAATATAACTAGCGCTACGAGTGGCAGGACATGATACTAAAAACTCCGGACATTTCGCAAAGTATTGAATTTTGTCACTCCACTTATAACTAATCGAATCACATCTATATCAGCGCCACTTTAGCGAATTTCTTATTTTGCACAATTTTGCAGATTCCAACATATTGAATTGGGATGGACCTCTATTGAGTAGTTAAATCTTAGGCAATAACAATGAAGACCTTCTGCTAGACTATTAGGAGCACTACGTTCGAAAATTCAAAGACCGGCTTCGTTCAATCTTCGTCCTTTAAGAAATATATAAAACTTTCATCGCGTGGTCGTAAATATTTCTTTTTGGGAGCCACTTTGCCTGTAGGCCGTGAACCAATCGGCTAAAAATGTTTAAACAATCCGTGCGGACGCTCGTCTCTCGAAGTAATCTGTCCGGTGAGTGAATTTGGAAAATAGAAAATTATGCCAATATTTTTCTTCTGTCAAGTGTCTTATGAAACGGTAGGTTGAAGTGAGCGAAAAACTGAGGTTAGGTATAACCGACGAAGGTTTGGGCCCATGAAAATGAGGTTAACGGAAATGAACTGCAGTTAAGATACGACGTGAGGTTAGGGGTAATAAAAAATAGCTCCGACGTCTCATTTTACCTAAATAATAATAACCTGATCTTTTATTCCCCAAATCTTCACGCAATCCAAACTTGCTACATTCACACAAACCCAAACATTTTTGGAAATCCGAAATGTTTAAAATACTTTTAATTAAATTCATTCCAAGACGTTTCAATCATTAAATCCCATCGAATGATCTCTGATCATTTTTGTAAAATTTGGTTATGCCACTCGCTGTAGCGCCTCAATCCTTTTTCCACTGCTTCTATACAATTTCAATTCTTATTTTATTCACTTGAAGTCTACATTTTTTCTCCCCTCTTTGGGGCTGCAGCCCAATTCCCATGCCATATCGTATACCCCATATTTTGGTCATAAGTCTAAGGAGACTGCAAAAAACTTATAGCGATATAGTTGCTCTTAATTTCACTCATGAGCTACATTTTGCCAAGAAAATGAAGAAAAACAATTCCTAATGACAGTGCCACGACTGGGATTTGAAACAACAACCTCTGGATCCATAGGATGGCATGCTAAGGGCTAGGCCGATCCATTGGTTTAAAGATCTACTATAAATAATTTGTTATGCAAATTTTCAGTTCCGTTGCTTCGGACATTCAGCTCCGAATCCTCGAGCGTCCAAAGTCCTTACAAATGGGATTTGGTAAGCGCCGTGTGTCTTGAGCGTCATCCTATTATTACCAAGCCGATGACTGACCTGGAGTCCAGATTTCAAAAAATGCTGAAGGAAATAGAATTCGAGAACAGCATGAAGAACGACCATGAATTACGGTTGGAAGCAGAGGCCAAGAAACAAGAACTGCAGAAACAGGGTCTGTTGGATGTGGAGCTAGATGATACAATGAAGCAGAGCGCACAAGACTTCGAGGATAGCGGAGAAGCAGAACTGGCTGCTTTTCAGCTGGCGCCACGGATTACGAGAGCAGACCAGGAGAACTTGCGGAATTCAATGGAAAGAAAGTTAGACCGCACTTTGATGTTGTTGGTGGAGCAAAAAGTTGGGAATGATAGATTTTGGCTGCCACCACTGGGTACCCGAGTCGCGGGCGAATCCATGAGAAAGGTACAACTATTTTTATCATAGTTTTATTTTAACAAGTTTCACCACGTTGATGGGCGTTCTTTGGTAGGCAGCGGAAAGGGGATTGCAGGAAGTTTGCGGCGAAGAACTGAAAGTGAGAATCTACGGCAATGCACCAGTTGGCTTCTACAAGTACATTTATCCAAAATCGATACAGGAAAACGGACGCCGTGGTGCGAAGATCTTTTATTATTTGGCAAGATACTTGGATGGCCATATACCCGAAACGGTAACGCATCAGTGGGTTGATCGACAGGAGCTGATAGAAACGTTACCCCAAGCAATGCACAAAAGCGTCACGATGTTTCTCGTTGCCGAATAGAAACGAGATATTGTCGTGTAGCACTCGACATCTGTAAATAGTTCAAGAAAAGGGAGTTCTTCTCCCAATGAAATAAAATTTTGAAGTTTTTTAAAACTTTTATCGCAACAGCAATGAGTCGAAAATTTCATTGAAGAGAAAATAACAGGTACTCTTGTCGTGGGTTACCAAATTTCCCGTGAGCTGGTTTAATTTCATTTGGACCCTACAGAGTCTGATTGACGGGTGAGTTTTTTTCGACTGCCTGTGATTAAATATCGTCGCCACCTCTTCCCACTGTGACGCCTCTCCAAACTGTCCTTCTCGTCGATAAATCTACTTTATTATCCAACAATAAATATTTACACTGAGTGAATGTTTTCTCTTGTTCAAGACAGTTTGAAGGTCCTTCAAACCGTTAAAACCGTCCGCTCCGCTTTCTTCCTGTGTATTTCGTGTTTTCGCGAGTTTCCTTGCCTTGTCTTCGTCTGCGTTCTTTCTTCTCGAGGATCCAATTCCGGCTCTTCTTCAGTGGCTTACCTCGCGCCTTCTTCGCTTGTTCCCTGTGCAAGTAGTAATAACAATAAATAATTTAATATTCATAATGACGATAATGATGATGAATAATTAGGAAAATAATAAATTTTTTAATTGTGTCTGCGTTTAACCTTCTCGCTGTATAACTGATGGCCGAAGAGTCATTCTCTGTGGAGAGTGCCTTGGGCAGTGGCATCGCACCACCAGTCATCAGGACTAAAAAAAATTTCTTTGCTTTTGTGCTGTTCGGATAGTCAACCACAACACCTCCATAGAAGCCAGCTTTGGTTGCTTGTGTGGTCACCAATTCAATTTGGTCACTGTTCTCTGGATAGAATTGGAAGACTGCACGAGCGCTCCGCGACAAGCACGCGAACAGGGTCTCAAAGAAGACGTGCAATCTCTTGACAGGATTGTGAGATGCTTTGTCGGCGTTGCAGAGCCATTGGAGGGCGGAAATACTCACTGCTCCATCAAACATGCCTGCCCTGAATGGCATACCTTGGCCCATGTCACCTAGTATCAAATCACCCTCTACTTCGCGCTCCAGAGCTATATCTGCAGGAATGAACGATTTTTGTTTGTTACTATCATTCAATTACTGACTTTCCTTCAATTCATTTTTGGTAGGTTACAATGCCGAATTGAACTAACACAGGCTCTCTAGTTAACTTTATTAGAAAGCTCTTGGTCCAATTTAGAACATCAAAAAAATACACCCCTTTTACAAATACATTTTTCACAATTAAATGTGGTGGAATTTGATACCACTAATTAAAATTAATCTTCCAAGAAAAAAACATTCATTGTTTATTAAGCTGAGATCATGTGGATTATTTTGTCCTTTAAATAATTTATAATGTTCCATAATTAAAAAAAACATCCTGCACTGCAGTTAGTAATTATTAAAGATAAGTAAGCACGGGAATTCTGTTTTTGGCCAACAGAACATTGTGAATTATATGTTTATAATACTGCTGTTCCAGAACTTCATGTTTTCGTTATAAATATAAGCAACCACATCTGGTTCAAATAGTTTAAGGTGCAGGGCTTGCGCAATTTTCTATTTACACCAGATGGCTATTTTGGTACTTTTCATTTTGGAACTTACTCAGCATCGCTGATGAGATATCCACGCCGATCCAGACGTGTCCCTGCTCTTCCAGAACGCTCCCGCTGAGACCAGAGCCACATCCAATGTCTAGGAGCAAGCATGGTTCATCCTCCGGTAGCAGTAGTAATTCAATGGCACGCTCGCACATCTGTACTTGGATGTCCATCATTCGTGAACTTGAGATGTGAACAAATACAAAGATGTTTGGGTCTGTTCTAATTAGATGTCTATCATCATTGAATTAAAAAATTAACTATAAATACAAAATTGAGTTGGTTTAAGCATTTGTTTTGTTTGGCTCTGCGGATATCGCATGTTTATCGTTTGAAGCTTCAAAGAACATTTTTCAAGGAAAGCATAAGATAAGAGGGCACAGGGAAAGTGAAAAAACAGACTTATGGTCACATATAAGTATAAAAATATACAGATGGATTTTAATTTCAGTTTCCCTGTGCCCTCCTGCGGAGCAGCAGATGAAGGAAAGAAAAACTAGGAATAGTTAAATCAAACCGATGGCAAAATTATAATTGTTAATTGCAATCTACATTATGATTTGCAAAAAATTGCAATGGCCAAAACTGTCCGCAAAAAAAGAAAAGTACCGGAGAAAACTATAACAATTCAGCGCTCAAATGAATTCTGCTTCAAAATTTTATAGGATAAAAAAAGTTTTCAAAAACATTACTTACTTTTGCGTGTATTTTCTTGCCTCATCTTCGTTGTAAAACTACAAAAACACACACAAATGTAAACATCAAGATCGCTTGACAACATTGAGAGGTTATGAACTAATTCCATCGAATTATCGTAAAAATGTATAGCACCGTACCACTTCCGGTGGTGCAAGATGCTCCGGTCTCCTTGACATTTTGCCGTATTGTTGGTAATACAAAAAAAATGTTGTTTTTCCTGTAATCACAAATACCAAGTAGTCGAACGCACGTGTTTTTGCATTCGAAAGAGGTTAACGTTCGATGTTTACACACGGAAAATATTCCGTCTTGCGGCCGTGAAGCGTACTAATATTTTGAATCACGCCTCCAGCGGTGGTTTCCAGCACTATTGACGTTTATTGTTTAATTTGCACGGAAGAAAAAAAAGAATTAAAAGTACCGTGCGGGTGTAAACAATGCGAATTACACGTCGAGGTTATCCGCGTGGGTCGTCCGAGCCCGCGTTCTCGCGCACGAAACGAGCGAGTGAGAGTGAAAAAAAAGGAACTATAAGTACTTGAACTTAAGTAGTAGAGCGAATTCCCGGATCCTAGACGAGGGAAGAATCGAGCTGTTTAGCGCGCGCTGGCGTCGACGCGTTTTCTCCCTTGTGTTCGCGCGCGCGATTGTCGCCCGTCCGTTGAACAAATTTTTTTTTTTCGTTGCCGTTCGCACTTAAACGGGACGCGAGAGGAAAAGTCGCTTTCATGACGTAAATTGTGGCAACGATGTTTGTGGAAGATCTGAAAAATGATTTCTACAATGTGATCCAGGGAAAGGTGAGAGTTTTATTTGCAACAGTGTTGAGCAAACAAAAATTTTGCAACAGGAGCCCTTTTTTGGTGCTTCATACCAGCTGAGATTTAGGTTAATCCTAGGATGACCGTGCTCCAATGTTGTCTACTTACAAGCCTTTACTTTTCGCATCTATAACAAATGCCTAGTTTTTCGTCATTCCGCGCCACGGAACGCAAGAATAATTACATTTTTTCTTTCACCTAGAAATTTTCCAATTATCGTGATTTTCGGTATCCTTAACAATACAATACGAGTGTAAAAAGAGTACGAATTCGAAATTCTGGTTGAACGATTATTTTGCACAATCTACTTCCTTCATTATTCTCCGAACGTTCCTCACTTTTGTTTTCCTTTCGTTCTTTTTGTGCATAACTTAAAAAACAAGTGTTGTCCACAGAGTTGTCTGCTGCTCGTTAACTTTGACGTCGATGCCATTTGCGCCTGCAAGATATTGCAGTGTCTCTTTAAAAATGACAATATGGTTTACACGCTTGTCGCAATCCAGGGCCTTGAGGATATGATCAACGCCTATGAAGAGAATGCAAAAGAGGTAGGTGATCCGAGATAGACCGGATAGTGGATAATTTTCATTTACAAACATAAATATATATGTTCGGCTTTAGAATTTAAAAGAATAATTAATTTGGTATTTATTTATTATCAATTATTGCCGTTGTTTCATGTATTATTATCATTTTGATTTACCGTTGTAATTATTGTTATTTTTGTATTACTATTATATACTTATTAAGGAAGGGAACAATTTACTATGTATGTTCGTGTGGGTATGTTTAAATGCAAAATTGAATTGTTTTACTTTTTAACCGGTGTGCAGAGTTTGGGTAATACAGAGCACGGACTCAATAGTGGTGAGATAAGTTGCAAATACTTTACTCTGGGAAGAAAAATCAGGAAAAAAAATGCTTTAGCCTACATTTTTTGTTTCATGCTTATTTTATAAATGTATACGTAAACAAATAATTAAGTAATTGATACATGCAAATACTTTAATTCTTTAAAAGGTCAGTCTACTGTAATGACTTATGAAGTTGAAATGTTTGAAAAAATTAATTTAGAAGAAATGGGTGACTTAGTGGAACTTAGTTTGGACATATATTTGGATGTATATTGATGATGCTTGGTACTACATTTCATTAGAAAAACATAAATAATTACAGCTGTTATGAATAATCTTGTGCAGCCCTTACATTTAAATTGCTTGCGCTCGAAAAGCTGTAAGTAATACAGAAACACATGACGTTAAGACTCAAGTTCAAATATAACATCTATATTTCTGTACTCTAACACGTTTGAAATTGCATGGATTCATTCATTTGCGTACTATATGCAAATAATGTTCATAAATATGCTATCTTATCTTTCATAAACACAAGATAATGATTCGATTCTGAGTTAATTAGACACTAATGATTTAAAACAGCAGAGAGCGAAGCCTAAACGAAAAAAATCGTTTTCAGGTGAAGTACGTGATAATGGTGAATTGTGGCGGAACGGTAGATATAGTTGAGTTGCTCGAACCCTCGGAGGACATAGTATTCTTCATCATCGATAGTCATAGGCCCTACGACCTGCCTAATATTTATTCCGAGAGTCAAGTACGGATACTTCATAAGCTCAGTCCTGAGGATGACATACCCGAGTACAACGACATTTACAAGGATGACACGGTGAGGAATTATTCATTCTCTTTAATAACCAAATATTCTTGTTTCTTCTTTCGCTGTTGTGACGAGGATTTTTGGTTTCCCAGTCGGACGAGGAAGAGGTTGACGAGGGATCGGATGAAGACGGCGAGTCTCGCCAGGTAAAGCGTCGCAGACTGAACGAGGAAGACATTCTCAAGAGGCGCGAGAGGAGACAATGGGAGGAGAACAAAGAGGCGATAATATTCAATTACACGCAATACAGCTATTACGGAAAGTCTGTACGTAACAATGAATTTTCTTGTTCTTTGGTGTTGGAATGAGCAATTAGAAAAATGTATTGTTCCAATTCTTGCTCTCATTCTTTCCTGGCAAGCACCTTTGCATTTATTCTCGTTGAAATAACAAAAATCTTATGGTAAACGGTGCTTGCGGGTATCATGAAAGTCGTTTGCGAAAATGTTGAGTTATTCGACAATGAAAATCGGGCGAAAAATTACGAAAATTGTTCGCGACTTCGCCAGTCTCCGGTTGTTTTCCCTTGATCATGGAAGTCTGGAAAAGGTTAAAAGTTTCATCCTCGCGTTTGCAGAGTGCCGTCATGATGTTCGAGATGGCCTGGAAAATGTCAAAGGATTCGCTCGACATGGCTTGGTGGGCGATAGTCGGTTCGACCGAGCAAACAATACTGAACAAAGTTGAGACGAGGATCAGCGTCCTGGAGGCCGGAAGTCTGCAGGGACACGTCTCTCGTCTTAATCACAGACAAGGCGTCGACACGAATATGGAACAGCAGAGCGCCGTCAAGATCACGTACGATCGAGAGTATCCTTTCGCCGTTGAAATTTATATTACAGAAAATAAGACGTCTACTGGGGCCAAAGTTCGTTTTGAATAACCTTGAAATTACTTTCAAAGTTGACGAAAAAGATCTTCGGTAATTTGCCTCGTTCAAATGTATTCAACACGTGGATGAGCATCGCGCTTACGACCACGTTGGAAAAATGATCAGGTTGTCAGGTCCGTTCTGTCAGCTAATATGTACCTTAACGGAAGTCCGGCAGTCTCCAGTTAGCTCTGTATCGCCACTGGACGGTCGAGGCGAGTTTGAAGCATTCTATGCCGACTGCAGTTTCGTTGCGCCTCTGGTCGCTTCGTGGTGAGAAACGCTTGAAGGAACTCTTGGCCGAGATGGGCTTGCCGCTCGCGCAGTCTCGCCAACGTTTCTCCGCGATGGACCTGAGCTTGAGGAAAGAGTTCCGCCAAATGGTGGAGAAACTCGCGAGCAAGTACAAGGTTGACAGCGTGGTTGGAGCGAGTTTCACCCTTCAGTATGGCTACAGGTTTAAGTATTGCGCGACGGACGTCGTTTACGCGATGTTGGCGCTGCTGGAATCTTCGGTGAGTTTTGGTCGTTATCATCGTCAGCTTCATCGTCATGATCGTTTATCTTAACATGTTCATAATTATCTTCTTTGGTAACGAAAAATGTTTCCATTCCAGACGCGAGAGCGACAGCCCCAGCACTGTTTCCTGGACGCTCTGGACTGCCTGTCTCGATTGAAAAAGGAAGTCCTCGAGACCGGTGTCGAGCGCGCCAAGCTGATGTTGAGCAACGTGTACAAAACGGCTCAGGGAATACTCGAGATGAAGCAAGTAATGAACACTGGTTCGTTGCTTTACGTGATGATTCCGGAAGGCACCCTTGACAGCAGATTGTTCGCGCATCCGCACGCTCTCACGTTGCTCGCTCAATTCGTACTCCGCGCTTACGTCGATTCATCGAGAAATCGGCGGGCTCCAACTTGGGCTCTCGTCGCATCGGCGGTTTACAGTCCCGAGGATAATACCTGCCTCGTCGTTGGTGTACCACCCATTTGCGAGGATCCACCGAGAAGGTGAATTCTCACGCGAAGATGACAATATTTTGATTTCATTGAACGCGAACAACGCGGGCTTCCAAATATTTTTATCCAAAAACGAACATCAAGAGTAAAATGGAATTTCGATGGCTTCCAGTTTGGCGCTAATTGATTCGGTGCTTTTGTTGTTTTCTTAGCTTAATTTTCATTCGTTTTGCTTTCCGCAGTTTGTTCGGTCAGGCGTTTCTGAAAACCGCCGAGAGTGCCCGTTGTCACATCGAAGCGGACTACTTCGACACAACGAGTGAGTACAATCCGAAATGGCTAATCAAAATTCATTATACGAAAGTAGAAAAAAAGGCTCAAATGAAAATGTCACATCTCGTTTTTTTCCTTCCAACGCAGTTATAAGACTGAAGATCGAAGAACGAGGCAAGTTTTTCGACACGCTGGCGAATTTATTATCGAACGATTGAATCGCTACGTGTGGAAATTCGACGGGAAATTCACGAGTGAAACTTGAGCGCGGCGCGCCCAGGGTTTCGCGGATATCAAGGCAGCACCATCCGGTCGAAACATCCGGTACACCCGGAAGAAGTGCAGCAGCTTTTGGAAAAGCGATCGTCGCGTTTTTCCTTGACGATTGCGAATCGACGAGTGTCGAAGGTTCTAAAGCGAAGATTCAATGAAATCAACGGCGCACACGATGCGGGCTTATCGTGCGCGGCGCCACCGACATGTAAATACGCCAATTTTAGGAGGACTACGTCTTTTTCTTTTTATTTTCCGTTTCTTTTTTTTTTAATTACCAGCGACGAGTTTAGCTTTAATCTTGCGTTCATAACGTTCTCGCGTACCGTTTTTTTAATTCTGCGCCGAACGAACGGGCGAATCACGAAGAAACGAAAATAGTGCTCTTTCAACGACACATTTTTTTTCTCCTCTTTTCCCGTCTTTCGCATTCGTTAGCGATTTATTTATGATGAATTATTTTAAACAAGTGACCCCAAGCGATGTTCTTTTAGTCCCTCGTATTCTCGCGATATTGACCACAAAAAAAGCTAAGGAAACGATATCGCAAAAAACTTCAATCGAAGACGAAAAGTAAATTTGAAAGAAAAAAAAAACAATCATTGCGACGCTTAGTGAAGTGATAGAAATAAATGTAAAGGTAGTGAAAATGAGAAACAAAGGCCGAGACGGGAACATTGGTGTTCGGTGACGATAATGATATTTTTTTAATACCCCGTGACAGATGGAACGAACGATATTGAGACACATCGCCCAATTTGTAGCACCCTTTTCCCTCAATAACTGTATGACAATCACATCGTCAATCATTTGTTTATCGATTACGCAATTGTACATAAATTGGACCAATCCTTCCCTGCTTCGAGAGTGATACTAGGACGTAAGATCCCGGTCTTGTACCGTTTCCTTTTGCCCACTTTTTTTTGTAGGAAAAGAGAGAAAATGAAAAAAAATACTGTCACGATATAGAGATAAGAAACCGAACAACGAGTCCTAGCTAATGCAAAACAAAAAGAATTTGCCGATAATAAAAATTCATTTGATAGAAGACTCAAAGATTTCTTTTTTATTTTAGGACAAGGCGAGAGTTCAATCCTGATTTTTTTTCGGACAGTTTTCGGTAGTTTTATGAGAAACGTCAAATTTTGTTTACAGAGGAAAATTGTTATCTCCTTTTCTTTTGTTTCCGACGTTTTCGTAAGATTTTTAAAAAACAATCGGCTAGAAACGTTCACAGGCGCCGTCGCGTTTCCAGAGGAAGTGCCACGAAATATATAAAGTATGTTGTGCGAGAATCGTCGATCGAAAAATGACGAAACAGTCAATCTAGCCACGCTGAGAAGATTCAAACCCGACCGTTACACTTCTCAAATAAAACGCTTGAGAAAAAATTGATTACATCTGAAACAAAAAATGGCGTTGTTTCAATATTTGAGAGTGTACAATGACATTTGTCTGAATTCGTTTTTTGTTCTCTATTAATACGTTCCGCATTTATTTCGTAGTTTCGATGAGGCAATCTCCAATCATGTTGTACACCAATCGATGATCCCCCGCTTTTGCAACCCTATAATACACGTCTTTGGACTTAATTCCTAAACACAATGGAGAATGTTTCCTTTTCCAATTTGCTTTTTTCACCGTTTTTTTTTTTTACATGTGTCAACGAGGATCGCGCGTCATTGAGTTCAAGATTTCACGGCCGTGGAGTCTTCGGCCTTCGAGGCTCTGTGCACCGAGGTGATTTTGTTCGTCGTCAGTTTTCCGGTACGAAAACCATCGACGAATTGCTGAACCGAGTCTACCGTGATCTCCGCACCGTCCTCCATCACTGCGTATACTCCTCGAGGAATGTCGATCGCTGTCAGAAGTGGCACCGCGTCGTCGAGCCCTACGAATTCTCGCAGTATGTCCGAAGTCTCGCACTGCGTTTCAAAACATTCGATGGAATTTCAAAAACACTCGTTATCTCGTACTAAATATACAAGGTGTGCCGTTCTTGTCAATGGAATTCAAAGCATTACAAAAAAAAAAAACGTTGCAAATCAAAGTTTCTTTGCTTTTGAATTCGTTCCATGAAATTTTCAAAACACTGGACATGTTATTCCGTACTAATATACAGGGTGTGCCATTTGAGTCGATAGAGTTTAACGAAATTTCTCGAAACGGATGCATTGCAGAAATAGAAGTTTCAAACGAAATTTTCATCATTCAACGGAACAAAAGATGATGGTCGTGGATACTTTTCGTTAGACCACGATTTTCAAGGTTAATTCAAAGCCAACTTCAGTTTTTGAAATGGGAACTCATTTATTTTTTCAGCATCACGTAACAAAGAAGCCAACTTTTGTTCGAAACTTGGCTCTCAACTCTCTCTAAGCTTTAAATTGTTTACGATACGAATATTTAACGTATTATCGCGACGAATTTTTTTTCAAGTAAAAAATGTTCCCAATTTCAAATGTTAAGTTGACTTAGGAATAAGCTTGAAAATTGCTACCGGATCAAAAATAATTATCGCCATGGTTTTCGTTAATGAAATGAAAGTGAAAGTTTTATTCGCATTATTTTTTTCCGAAATTAATCGGTTTCGAGATATTATAGTGTACCAAAGCATACGGGACACCCTGTACATTCGTGCGCGCTCAACTAGCCGCGATTTAATTATTTCACGAACTTCGATAATTGGTTCGACTCACATCGAGCGCGATATAAAATTGCAGAGTTCCGTCCGGATCGTCGTAATTGGGATCGTAGTCCGGTCTCTCCCGTCTGTAGGACTCGGCCGCCGGCAGGAGAACGCTCTCACCGAAATGAACTTCGCAGTCGTCGCCCTCTGAAAATAGATCCGTTCGTGAGTCTTCGTTTTTTCTTTTAGTTTTTTTTTATCCCCAGCCCTTTTTCTCACTTCGCGAACCCGAGGGAATAAAAATTACAGTTGGCGTGCACGATTCGTGACAAATTTTCAGCTTTCGCGTTTCCGGTTTTTTTTTTTTATTATTCTTTTCTACTTTTCTTCTTTTATTGGGCAGACAACGATACGGATTTAAATGTTTATCTTTATTTTTACATTTTTCAGCTTCAAAGTTCACTTACCGACGAAGAGAATTATTGCTGGCGCGTCATGCAGCGAAGTCGCGTATTTTTCCGTCAGTATGTTCACCAGTCTCGTGGTCCACGGATAATTCTGAAAAATTAGCGGAACCCATTAAGAAGGAAGTGTAAAGTACGAGCATTTTTTTTTATTTCAACTTCACAGTGGGCAAAACTTTAAGGGATTATTAATAAAAATGAGAAATTGTATCTAAATACCTCAAAATCTGTAATAACTCATAATGCAATCGTCATACTTTATTGGCGTCATACTTTTTGCAACGACATACTTACTCCCAGGTCGGATTTCAATTTCCTACATTATCACGAAAGCAGAACGGATTGACAATTTCCAAAATTGATTCCAAAATAGTTAGGTAACGTGAGGTATTGAAATATGGCATACGGTTGACTAAAAAGTGAGATTATGGTGCCAGTGTTAATTTATTCTTATACTACCCCTAATTAGGGGTAAAGCCAAACTTTTCAAACAGCCCTTGCATAACCTAATATTGTTCGCAGGATCAAAAAAGTGTGTACGTTTAAAAGGGACTCGACATTTTTTTTCGCACATGAAAAGTCGAGTGAATCGGCACATCGTTTCGGTCGCAGTCCAGGGACGTTCCAGAGCATTCGTTATTGGAAGTAAGGTAACAGGCGGTATATTTTGACTCACCAAGCCTTCAGGATCCTCGAGTAGTTCGGCTCGTCCCTCGAGGGTAATTATGTTGTCCCTTGGATCGAGAATAACGAGGGTAGGTATCGCCTGTACGTCGAGGGCTCTAGCCAGTTTTTGCCGTCTCTCCTCCTGGACGAAGGGTATCCTTAGCCAGGGCATACTCTCGATATACGCGTTGTACGATTCTTCGCTTCTGAAATTGACAAAAACAAACAAAAGAAAAATAGATTTAAACAAATATATTTACAAGCTCAAACAGATGGATCTTAAAGCAGGATTTTACTTCGAAACTTTCACAGAAATGATCTTTTTTTTCTGCATTTTTCGAAAGTCAATATATTTGAGGACATTCTCTCAAAACCGTGCAGGCATCTGTGATTAAACGTGTTTATCTCTAAACTACGTTTTTTGTACCGGTTGGTGCTAACATTTTCGAAACGATTAAAGCGACTGTAATTAAATTAAAAATAATAAAAAGTAACGAATTAACTTTAATAATTATTTTAAAAATAATTTCCAGACTTATTAAAAACGTATCATTTTAAATATTTCTTTTTTGGCAAAAAGCATTGGATTAACGTACAATGTTTTTCTTTTTTTCATTTCGTGGCCATTCGAATAATTATTTAAAAACTCATTTCAAGAATTATTAGAAACGTATCGTTTTTACTATTTTTTTTTTAATATAGAAATGAATATAGACGATGGGCAATTCGCACGAAAAACAAGTGTATATATTTTTTTCAAACAAAATATGAAACAAAACACACCTAAATATCCAAATGTCAATATGTATTCTTTCCATGAACAAAAAATCCATAAGAAACCCATCATTTTCGAGCTTGTCTTCTGGTCTTCTTGCCTTAAAAGCAGGGTAGCGTTTAAAATTTTTTTTAAAGTCCTAACTGAAAGCATAATATCTCAAGAATATTGTGTCTTAATTTTAAGTCGATCGGAGCAAAATTGACGACGTTATGAGTATTTTTATACCTGCCTGAACGTTTCGTCAAACAAAGTCCTAAAAATATGCCTTTTTTCACACGAATTAACCCTACCCTGCCGTTAATACCGTTTTGCGTCGCGTCAAGGAAAAGGCGAAGAGGTGTGCCCACCGAAAGGCGAAAGTTGTCGCACGTGCAACGACGTATGAACGATCCTTGTAGTCTCGAGTCCCGCGTTTCTCTCGATTGCTACTATACATTATGTATGGGTAATCCGCTCTCGTTATTCGTTACCCTCTCGATCTATATATAAATAAAGGGAAGGATAGCGACAAGGGGTGGGGGGGCAGAGGTGAGGTATGAGATATGGATGTCTTTTTCTATCACGTAGGAAGCTCGCCAACTTATTTCAATGCAGCTCTAACCGCTCAGCTTGTAACCGTGTATGGGTCGGATAGGATGGCTCTCGATGCTGGGCTGGATAGTGCATCGATTTTCCATAAAGCTTTGCGAGAGCCATTTGGTAAGAGGGGTGGCAGGCTTCTGGCATTGGTGTACAATCCGACCGAGAAGAGAAATCCCAAGCAAACGTTTCATACGTATACGTAGTAATGACAACAATAATAATAATAATAACAACAATCAATACAGAACATATATAATGTTTATGGTATAGGTTATTATTGTATATTAGTTGTAGTAAAAAGAAATCCATTATTTTATGGAGTTAACCAAGCACACAATCGTCCGAAACGTTTGTTTTATACGAAATCGCATCTTTCCAACGCCATCTAGCGTATCTCGATCGGACTTGTACAACGCGAGATACAGGTAACTAAAGCCATCTATTGGAAAAATCATGGAGTTGTTACCATTTTGGATAAAAACGTTTCATTCTTGAGAAATCGCGGTTTAAAATGGTTCGACTATCTCTCGCGAACTCGTCTGTCACGTGGTAATGTTCGTCACGCCATTAAGTAACTTAAATAAATTTTGTTGGCTATTCAATAAATATTGAAGTGAAACACATCGAAATTTTCTAATTTCCCTGTAAATGTGAACGATAACGTGCCAGAGATCGTTTCGTCTTGGCCTTGAAATAGAAATTCCACTGTTTTTCTGCCAGAACGAAAGTCGATTACGAATCAAATTTACGGAGCATAAACGACGCGAATTCGTAGCTGACCCAAAGCTGTAAAATTCTATTGAAATCCTGCCATTTTCGTGGTCCGGACTTGTGTATCACGAGAGTCTCGGGAGCGATTATTCGAGGATTCGATAAACTCCGAAAAGTGAGTTTCTCGATCTTTGTCGCCTTATATATATATATATATATTTGACAGTGCTTTTTCTTCAATTCTAAGGGCGCCAGCTTTTCGTTCTCCCGCGATATAGCGAAAGCCATAAAAAGTGAGAGGAAAAAAGAAGCAAAGAGAAAATGGGAGAAACATAAAATAGGGCTGCCTTCGGGTTCGTGTAATCAGCAATTCCCCATCGAGGGGGAGTGCGGGCGCGTTTTCAACCCTCATGTATTATACCGAGCACCGTCGTAAGACGACGAGAAGTAACGGAGTATCTGGCGTATCAGGCTCGCAAAAGTCCTCATTGCTTCTTTGTAAGTATATACGAGTATACAGGGTGAGCCGAAAATCGCGCTTCTGAATAACGATATTTTTAATTATGCACGGTGATTGGGAAAACTTCCGAGGCAAAAATACAAAAAAAGAAAAAAAGATAATTAACCTATTAAAATAATGAAATACAAAAAGGGGATTTCCTTTTTTGTATTTTTTCTAAATATACATATTTTTTTAAATACACTTTTTTAAAAAATCACCTTATCTATAATGATACTAGTAGTTTGAAAAAACTGCCTGAGTAAAAATAGGAAAAACATAATTAACCTATTTAAAAATTTAAGTAGGTTAATTATTTGGTAATAAACGCGTTCAATTATTATTATCAAAAATAAAGTACTAAAATAGCAATCAGCTTGGTCATCGTACTAGTCATCTTACCAACCGCCATTTCATAAAGCTGTTCCCGAAAATAATTACGAAATCGTTTGTTTAACGTGAGTGTAATCGCTTAATCGCCTCGATCGATAAGATCTGCTTGAAACGTTCGGTAGCCTATATTTTTTATTCAACAGATGTCATCTCAACAGTTTTGTTGCAATTTTCCGTGTTTTGCAAAGTTCGTATCTAATTGCAGACGATTAATACTTCCGTTCCAAAAATCAATCTGTACCTATTTCCCAAATGTTGTGTGATAAATGCATTGATTTCACGAAAAAATAAAATTAATTATTGGCGTATTTTCTCGGTAAGGTATGACGAATTTTCGTTGACGTTAGTCTGAATTGCTATATTACAGTATACAAAAAATCAATTCTGTTTTTAATGAGAAAGTTCATACATCTTCAATAACCAGATACGATATTGTTTATTATTTATTTAAAAGTCAAATTACCTCAATACTTTAATAGGTAGTCTCTTTACTGTGTATAAGCCCGACATTCATGCATAATAACTTCAGTGGGTACCCTGGTGCCTGGTTATTGAACGAAGGAGGTATCAAGTTTGATAGTTAATAACTATTATTAAATAATTGATTATAATAAAATTTGACAAAAATTGGGTTTCAAACTACTTAAATTTCGGGGATCCAGACGGTTATACAGTTTGTTAAAGAAAAAGTTAATAAATTCTATCTGCAAAGCTGA
>JAPYZI010000209.1:0-68495 GCA_030523105.1 Ophioninae sp. A BG-2022a | reverse complement strand
TCCCCTTCAGGTTCATCCCCACCCCTCTCCCTTTCTCTCGATCTCGTTGATTTTCGTGTGGTTCGTGGAGGGGGGGAAGACCGATCGAGAACATGCAGTCTTGAAAAATACGGTCTCCCCCCCCCCCCAGCCCCTCTTCGTTTTTTTTTACTCCCTTTTCTCGCATCGAGTGCACCTACGGTGCAAACTTTCGCGGCTGTACGTTGGTTCGGTTGGGTCACCTTCTGGTTGCCTGGTCCTTCATCAATATTGCTTTATCGAGCTTCATCCGTATCGACCAAGTTTCAAAGGAGTATACACGTTTTTCCGCTGACTTTTGAAATAAAAAAAAGTCCAACTTTTGAATTCGACTGTATATATTTATGTTTCTATGTTCACGAATAACTTTGGTTATAATGGCGGAATCGAAGAACGTTTGAGTTTTTCTTTTCATTCCTTCGTAAGTTTAATGAGGTTTATATAATGGACTCCAATGTTCCATGGAACTTCTTCATACGAGATTCTTGTTTAGTTTATTAACCCATGTTTTCTATTCGATCAGGTAATATGCTAAACAAAATGCAAAAAAATTAACCGAGCTTAAAAAAGAAAGCTGACTTCGAAAAAAAGGAAACTGAAAAGGGTGAAAAGTAATTAAAAAGACTAACACAAACAGTTGATGATTCATTATTTTACTTATTATAGTGAACAAGTAATTAATGTAATTAAAACTTTATAATCAAAATAATCCTTTTTTTGTGCCAAAGTTAAACCAAACCGAATTTATTTGGTTGATAGCACGTCTAACTCAATATCTATGAAAAACAAATTCTTCGAACAATTAACTAACAAACAAACTAGTTATTTTAATGAATTAATCATTAAAATAATTGATCACGGTAATAATCGTATAAAAGTAACGATAAACAAATTAAGCAAATTGAATAAAAAATCTAAAATAATTTCGCAAAGTAAGTAAAATACTTAATTACCGAGTAATTTTCATATTTTATTCATTTTGTCGGACAAACTTATTTATTATATCTTTTAAATGTATAACATTTCATCGAATCTTCATCTATTCATCGTCAACTGAATATCGTGAGGCGACGGCGAACTTCTTCGATACGAAATTGCCATTGGATTCTTCGTTCGTTATCAAAACCAAGAAAATATTTTATTTATTGGGCTCTGTTTAAATCGCTTGGGTGTTTTATTTTTTATCCCGCAAACATAGTGTTCTCATACGAAGACTCAGACATCTTGGCTGGATGGGTCTTTTGTAAAACTCCTCGTGGAATGCCAGGCCACGTAAGTCCCGCGGTAGACATCTACGAGAACGAAGTCTCCAAGAGTTATTCCGGCGGAACGACGATAAGCCGTCGTACACAATGGGGTTCGAACCCCAGTCCAAATTTTTCGACTCTTTGCGATGTACGAGAACAGAGAAATAAAACGAAGAACGTAGTTTATGCACTCCCTCTCTATTTCCCTTTATAAATAAATATATATATATATATATGTATATAAATTCGTGTAAGGGATGAAAGTCGAATACTACCATACAGGATTTCCGGCGAGACGTTCGCCATTCCCCTTCACAAACACAGCACCCCAACTGTACATTTTTTTCTCTGTCAATCAAGATTTATTTTCCGGGCTGGGATGCTTCTCGTTCTCCATAAAAAAAAAGTACAGCTAGGGCCGAAAAGAGGGCGAAGAAGCGCGGGGAGCGGGGGAAGAGAAATCGAGAAGAGACCAAAACTGCCATAGAAAATTTTTCCCATTCAATTTACTTTCATTTTTCTAGTTAATGTTTCAGCTCGTGGTACTTGTCTCTTTCTTTTTTTGGTTTCCTTCTTTTTCGTCTTTTTTCGGATCACGAAAATTCCTATGGCTCCGGGCTGAAGGAGTTATTACGCGGCAGACAGTAGTTACCTCCGTATCTGGAAAGACCGACCGATAAACGAGGCAGGAAATAAGATCTTGACGCTCTCGTTCGGGAGTACGAAAAAGATCATCTCCCATCGAATTGCCGGTACTCACGAAAGTGCTCTCTTCATTTCCGGCAATTCCGTATGTCTTTGGATGATCGTTGGGTCTCTTTCGTTATTATTAGGTCGTACGAGAACGTACGCTGTGTACGGAATTTTATTGCGTTCAAAATTGTGGCGAGTTAACGAGCGTGTATGACATATTTCTATATTTTTTTATTTTTGTACCTTCCGCGAGCCTCGAGATCTTTTTTGTGAGAAATTTGTTAGCTTTATGATCGCCTCAGGTTACGTCCTTGTACCAAAGAGAAAAGTAATAATGAACCACCCGGGTTGTAACGAACGCACGTCCGCGGTACGCGATTTGTGCGCCTCGTAAAAAGACGTGTTTGCGAAATTCACGAGCGGGCTTTCTTTGACAATCTTTCTGTTATTATTTTTTTTTTAACATCAAATAAAACGTCGACGGATGGAATAACAATTTCCGTGGGTTTCGTCAGGATGACGCTTTTTACAGTAGCTGATGAATGTCCGGTAGAATTGACGTAGACGGTCATGAGATTTATTTATTTGGAGACTGAAAAAAATGCTTTCAAATCTTCATACAAATATCAACGATCGTTCGAATTATTATGTTTAAATTCAATTTTATATGAATTCTTTCTTCGTCATGTTTTACTGTTCCTCGGAAAAACGTAAAAACGCTTGACCATACGTTCCTATTGGGTAAACACATATATAGATCGACACGTTTAATCGCCACGAGAATTCGTATTTAATTGATCGAGATAGAACGTAACAATTTGTCGAAGGAAGGTATACGTACTCGGATTATATTTTCCTCGACGTGGAGGAAGCTCGCACAAGGGATGGCCAGGGGTTGGAGAGTTTTAGTTGGCCTCTGAATAACTTTCGATGTCTCCACCGGGCTCTTACTCTCGCCATTACCTCTATTCCGAACACTTCCCAACAATAGTTATACCATCAATGATTCTCGACTGTCCCAAGCCCCCCTCTCCTCCCTCCGGACATCCAACTTTCCTTGGCGCTATCCCTCGTTATGCAAATAAGGCATCCCGTGGTCGCAGTAATACGCTTACGAGACAGTGAACGAGTTGAATCCCGGTATGGTTTTCCTCTCATTGGCAAAAGCTCCCGCGCGAGGAGCCGACGGTAGAAAGAGGAAATGCAGGACAAGCAAAAATATCCATTCTCTATACCACCTTCTTTTGAAACATGGGGTGATGATCGCGCGAGCTTTCCGAATGGTTATTAAAACTTCGTTGGAAACTGGGAAGTTTCTCGCACGTGTTAAGGCTGGGTGTGCCGGTGCACCTCCGAGATGAAAAAGTTGCCGTCGTGGCAACGGGGAAGAGAATTGGAGTCGAGGAAGACCCCGGTGGAGTGCATCGCGTCGCGGTTCTTCGTTACAAAGGCGGGACCTCCGCCTGGCAAGCCCGTTGTATTCTCGGTGCTTGGGTATTAAAAGAAAAATAATTAGGAACTCGTTTGTCCGTGCTACTAGTTTCTCCTTCTTTCTCGAGCCTGGTAGGCTCCCATTTTCTTTTAATAACCCGCTCTAAATTCCTTCGAGACCGTACCTCGTACTTCGCGAGACATTAATGCCGGGGAAGGTCCACTGAAGGAACTGCCAAGTTGGCAGTGTCGCCAAAGTATCGGGAAAAGAATCGTCAATCTCACCAGCGATAAATACACGGTCATCTATCAACGTTGGATCTTTATCGACGAATATCTGATGAAAAGAAGTCGATTTATGTGGAACAGACAAAGGGTTTCTTTTTTTTCTCTACCTTGATTATTTTTAACGGATAACTCTCGCGTTTCTTCCGGGACGAAATCACCCTGAAGTTGGCGCGTTGGCTTCACGCGAAAATTCAATAAGGACCTTCCTTCCCTTCCCTTTCTTTTCCTCCTTACTCTTTCTTCCTCTATCTCCCTCTCTCCCCCTCCTTCTTTCACTCTCTCTCTGTCTCTCCCTCTTTTTCTCTTTCATTTCTCTCCCTTATTACCCTCCTGCTGGACCTTTCCTTCTCCAGCTCGGCCAACGTCGAATCGTTCCACCAGTTCTTATACACACCCGGGCCACTTGCCCAACGAACGAGAGGCAAACTCCCCCTCCCGTCTTTTTCGACGCGCTCGACTAATTAGTCTCCTCTTTTTGAGTACTTAGTCGTAAGAACGCGCGTAATGGATTCCATGTGCCCGTGAGCGTGAAAAAAGGTTAACGGAGATGTGGATGGAGGCAAAATTGCCACGGGCTGGAGGCTGAACAGCAACCGCCTAGACAAGTTCGAGGCTCATACGTGTATGCCCCGCGGTTCCGGGTTTCTCTTTCCCTAGGGCTTCGGAATAAGAAAGATGGAATTCTCGACAAACAGCCGCTGTGAGAACACTGAAACTTGGGCAGAATGAAAAATGCGATACGATTTTCAATGTGCGAACCACTCCGGGTGAATCCAGCGCCCACGCTCCCGTTGGGATTCTTTCGGTTCCCGGTTACTGAATTTAGTTACTTGATATTACTGAATCTTAAACGACTTGAATCACTCTCGAATAAGTTCCAGCAGCTTGGTCCTGGAAAATCCGGAAATGTGATGTGAACGAAAAACTGAATTCTCTAACCACGAAATTCAATACACTGCTCTGCAACGACGTTTCTATAAAATGTTCAGCGAACCTAACACTCATTATCTCATAGCATAAGAAAACACGTCCAGCAGCGTTCAACGCTGTGAAAAGCCAGGAAAATCTCCCATCAACGTCACGATCAACGCTACTCTAAAACCAGAATTCCTGTCAATCCAATATTCGTCATTTTAGAGCGGAACAAAACGTCTCGGCCCTTGAAATATCTCTTTCCAACAGCACGATAAACGCAACTGCAAAGTACGGATTCCAGTCCAGCCAAGCGTTGTCATCTCAGAGCACAACATCTCCATCAGCAGTGACCCAAGGAATCCAGCTAACCGTTTATCCACCATCACCGTAACGATCAATAATGCTGAAAAGCTAAAAGTCCAAGCAAACCAACAACTCTCCCCAACACGATAATAAACGCAACTGGAAAGGAATCGTTCCAGCCAAGCCAAACGCTGTCATTTCAAAACAAAAGATCTCCATCAGCGTTGATCCAAGGAACTCAGCTAAACGAATATCCATCATCAACGTTACAACGAAACGTGCCTTCCTTTCCAGCCGTTCCAACTTTTAATTTACCAGCCAAGTCGATCGTCTCGGAACGAAACAAAACGATCACCGCTGCAATTCCTCGAATGGTACTTTACTACGATCGTACATCGGGATTGCGATTAATCCTGAATGATTCGCCGATTGCGAAAGAGAAAAGAACAAAAAAGGCGGTCGGTTATTTCCGAACGTTGAACGAAAGCCTAAAAATGGAGTCGTCGTTGACTGCGACGTTTCTACCTCGTACGGGTACACAATGAGGTATGGATGCCTACGAATCCATGAATGTGCAAATCCGGCGTGCACTTAGAGCGTATATCGGGTATCCGCAAACAATGCGCAAAATACGGACAACCGAGCATAATAGACGACTCCGGAGAGTTCTCGACGTTGTGATATCGGTGCGTTCCAAACCAACGGGGTGAAAGATTTATATCCATGATCGAGAATCGACTGATCTACCACCATCAAATCCCGCCCCCCCCTTCCCTCCCTCCCAACGCCAGTAACCGATAACTTAGCACTGCTGTGAGCTACTCCGGTGTGCCTGCCTAGATCGAAGCGCACACCCCATTTGAATATGAATTTCGATCGTATACGCTGCTACGATTTCTTTCCGGCTTAACGGACCGTTGGCTAATACGAAAACGCCAATAAACGGAGAATCGGCTGACGAGAGCGAGAGAGCAGGAAAGTAAGAGACGGGTACGTGGAGCGATCTTCGACGATGCAAATTAGAATACGCGAGAACGAATCTAGCCGAGTTAATATACGTGTACCCTGCCAATGGTGTAGGTAGCTAACTTTGGGCTCATTTCGGTTCAATTGTAAAAAAAAAAGTAATCATTTGTGCGAACGGTTTCTCCGGGTTTATGACGAGACTGAAAATGAAAAAGAACAGAAACTTGATAACGCGTTGCAGTTATCAAGATTTTTCTATAATTGCTAAGCTCTTCGATTCTTTATGACGATATTGCTTTGATTTTATTTCATTCTTTTATTTTACTTTTTATGGGATTTATTAATTTTTGGTTCTTTTCTTTTATTTGATTGATTTGGTTTAATTTATGGTAAGTCCTGGGCGTTTGGCCATAGTTTTTCTTAAATACTGTATTTTTAAAAAATCCCAAACAAATAACAAGGATTTTACTTACTTTTTGATTTTTTTTTTTTATAAAAAATTGCACGTACTTTTTCTTCCACGTGTGTCACGAAGAGAAGTTAACGGTAACTAGTGCCACCTAGCCAACAGTCCCATGAATTATTTCAATGGGCCATCTCTCACTTGTGGCCATCTACCCCAAAATTATCTTATTCTTTGTTTCGTATTAGTTTTTAAATGATCAACCTACGCTGACGATCCAAACGGTACGGTTATTTTAAAGAACTAATTACGTAGGAATACGTAGGATGATTGTAGAATCATTTCAATGAAAATTATTAAAAAACTATTAATAATTAACGACGTAATAATGATCTTCATCGAGGACCCTTCAACGCGAGCCCAAAAACTTCACGAGCGGTTTTATAGAAACTTTAACAGTAGGCTAACCGCTAAAGGGAACTTTGCAATATTTTTCATTTTTTCCAAGATCCTCAAATCCAGATACACATCTTGACGCGTCTGAGTACAAAGTTAGTCGAATATTTATCTCTATCGAACCCACGGATGGAAAGTTCTTTACGATGAGAAGAAGTGTCAGTCGGAAGTTGACTTGGCACCAACACGTATACATCAGAGTGTACATGTAAGGCACAGTCGTAAGAAGTAACCGCCAGTGCAAGGGAGAACATCTGGCAATTCGTGTGATGAACGCTACGAGGCTACAGGATCCCACGAGAAACGAGAACGTCTGGGGAAGCCCGTGGAGAATACGTAGGTGCTCTTCAGCATCATCAACAGCAGCACCAGTAGCGACAACGGTACAAAACTGCTTAGAACACGAGAGGGCACGAAGGTCCAAGTGGAAAGGGAAGAAAAATAGATAGAGGGATAAGAGGACGAGAGATAGGAAAAGGAAACAGAAGACAGAGAAGGAAACCAGAGTGAGAGTGCAGGGGTTGCAAAGGATCAACCGAGAGAAGAGTTGGGGTTGTCATTTGTTGGAATTGCAATTTCTCGCTGACGCGTTGTAACCTCTCTCTCTCTCTCTCTCTTACTCTTGTAATGTTTTTTCAGTCTCCCTCGTTGATTTTCCCTCCCTCTTTCGCCCTCTCTTTTCATTCCCCGTTTCCCCACTTACCCCTGATTCCCTCTACCTAACTTCACCCCTTGCACTGCCAAGAGCAGGCCACAAGTAAAAGCGGACTAATGATGTACACTAGACTTAATGCATCGTTGCCTGTTCTCTCTCGCTTTTTTTTTTATCTCTTTGCTCTTCCTTTTTCTTTTTCTGCTCATTTTTCTTTCCATCCCTCCACCTGCAACCCCAATGTTCCTGCTAATCAAAGATTGCGTTTATCATCAGTGCTTTTATCACCAGTGATCTAAGTTCACTCGGGATGAGAGAGAAAGGAGGGGGGCCAAATTTTTAATAAAGGAAAGAAATATTTGTGACTTGAAGAGATGCGCAATTTCCAAGCTTTCTTTTTGAGCAAACACTATTTTTACTATTACGATATTCGGTTTTGATATTTGTTTATAATATTGATGAATGTTGTATGCATCTCTAGCTGAAATTTAAAATACATTGACCCTTCAGTTTTTTCGTTATGAAATTGCGAAGTTGAACGCTTTGAGATAATGATCCGCGTCGTTCTGGGGAAACCTACGACCGAAAGTTCAGTGATTATGGTTTTTCTGCACACGTGACCAATTTGGGTAGTTGGAAAACTGGATTTTGATAAATTAGGTGGTATTTGATTAATCAGGCTTATTATCGATCTCCTTGACTTCAAAGAACTAGTAATATTTTCTCTACTGTACTGTACTGCATTATGCTATACTGTTATTGGGTTCCATTTTTTTTTTTTTTCGGTATTGTATGCTGATTTCGTTTTTTTTCGGCTTTCTTTTTGAAGGTGTCAGATGCCTGAGAGATGCGAGGCTGGAAGTCATACCGGAGATCGTTGAACGTGGCAGCGAAGCAACTCTACGCTGCCATTACGTACTCGAGAACACCCCACTTTATTCTCTCAAGTGGTACAGAGGCAAACACGAATTTTACCGGTACTCGCCCAGTGAAAAGCCCAACACGAAGGTTTTCGAAGTTTCCGGCATTGAAGTTGACGTAAGTAGTTCAAAAAATAAAGTATCGTTTTTTTTATGGTAAAAATGGATTTACAAATCCCCAAACGGAGATTGCTGTCGTAAATTCGCATTTTGCAGACACCTTTTTGAAGCTTCGATTTTCGTTAATCCGAAAAGACATTCGTTATAATTTATTGATGGCCTGATGAGTACTATTTTTCATTTATATATTAATTAATGATTTTTTAATAACGAAATAATTAAATTATGTTATCATTAGTAATTATGGAAGTAATATTATTATTTATAAATATTTATTTCATAAAAGGTGACATATTTAAAGGTTGAATTAATTTTAATATCTTCGATATTAAACTTTAATCAGCTCATTTATATACATATCAATAAATAACTGTTAACTAATAAAATTGAAGGATAATACATTTAAATAAACTAAAAAATAGTCAAATAAAAATAAAACCAAGATAATTATTTTATTTTAATAAATAATTACCAAGTATTCGTGTCAAACCGACTCAAGTTGTAGCTTGAATATAATTAGTAAACGAAATAATTTCTAAAAATCGAATTTATATATTATAGATAAAAATAATAAAAAAAATATCTAATGATAAATAAAAAATAAAAACTCTGACACAATTTTTGAATTCCTGGGCTTTCAAAATTAAACTATACGATTGACGACTACGCAAAACTCCAATTGACTTCGAATTTTTCAATTTTCAATGTCCATCGTACAAAAAATGATTCTCTTTGACCGATTTAATTTTTGGTTACTAAATTTTTATTTCGCGCAAATTCTCTTCGTTCAAATAAGGCCTTGATTTTTCCTGGCTAAATAATGGAAACCCGTGGACATGCAGACTTCATTTCGATGGCAATCGAATTTCCCAACTTTTCATGACCGTCCCATTATTGACCCTGGGCTTGATCAAACAGGCTCGGAAATGTGCAGAACGTTGAAAAAACGAGATCGAAAAAAAAAGTAGTCCCTCGTGCTTTGGCGATTGGTCTCACAGGGTCGAAAAATAAAAAAAAAATCGTTCGACAATGGCCAATTTGACTAATAGGCTGGGGCCAACTCTGACTGTTACTTTGATACCACACATTTTCGATCGACGTCGTACTGATGGGAATTTCGAAATTGCGCGATGACGCCAGTGTGCACGTGTAAATATACGTTACACACATGGTAACAGCCTGGGACGAAATCCTCGTATTCCCTCGACCCCGGCGATTTCCCATTCCGTCACATTCCCCATCGAGCTGACCCTTCCAACCCTATCTCTTCACGATTTGTCGAATAAAATCGTCAATTTAACACTCGGATCTTGCCGTTTGTGACCATTCACCAAAATTGTTCACTATCTACGTCCTACAACCCCTCCCCCCACCCCACCTCGAATTACTTTACACTTATACTTCTCTTCTTTCTTTCTCTATCGCTCTTTCTATTTGCCCAACCATCGTTCGCACCCAATTGTTTACCACTGCCAGGCACGGAAACCCCACGGCTATCCCTGAATGACGAAAGCAAATATGACCATTTACATTCAAACTGAAGACTGCTCGTGAGAATAAAAAGATATCTGTTCGTATGTGTACGTGTATGGAGGGTAAAATAGCTTGAGGAAGGAAAGAGGAGGAGTTGGGGGAAGGGGTTGGAGAAGGTTTGCATATACTGGTAGATTCCAGATAAGTCGGGAAAATGAAGTCGTGAAAAAAAATGTTTTCAACCAAGGATTTGTAGCTACGAAAGCAAATTTTTAAAACGATGACATTTCTTTCCAGAAGTGTTATTTCGTTGACTGTTCAAACTCGGTATTGTTTTCAACAAAGAGATAACATTTTTGAGCATAGAGATCGAATATCGCTTTGGAAAAAGAATGAGAATTTTTTAGGGCGTGGAATTTCGAAATTGTAGTTTTTTTTTTAAGGAGGTGCAAGTTTTATTGCCTTTTGATAAGGAATCGATTTTATCAATTTAATAGATAATTTTTCTATTACATCGTATCGTTTGTTTTTTAGCAGATTCATTTTTTTTATTATTACAACAAAAGAAAATATTGGGTGCTGAAGTAATGAAAGAAAGAATATTTAAACAATGGAGAAATTAAATCGTTTAAAAAATGAATAATTATACGTCTTTGAAAATCTGGATGTTAATATTCGAATACCCGTTATAACATTTTTCAAATTTACAAAACTAACAATCGAGCTTCGAAAATAAAAAAGAAAAAATCGAGTATACAGAATAAAGAAAAATATTGTGTGTAGTAAAAATAAAAATATTTGATTACCTTATATTACAAAATATCTGAAGATCTGCAAATTGACATTGCATCGCCAATAACAAAATGGTTAAAAATCTACCAATTTAAATTCGAGTACCTACAATATATATACATATATATACTTTTTTTTGTCGAGAAGTGCACACATTTTTGCCGAAAAAAAGATAGAGATACAACTCTTGTCTATAAAAATTGAGAAAAAAAAGTAAATTGAGCGCGTTTTATCGGTTGGCTCTTCAGAGGTACTGAATTACGAGCCGTCTGTTTCGCACCGAATACCACGCACATGCAAATTAGTGGTATACAGGATGCGAAACGGAGGTTCGAATCGACAAGCGTTACAAGAAGCGTTTCTGCACATCGAGGGACGGTGTGCTCGCAATAGTGAAGCGAAGAGGAGGGGGGGGGGGAGGAGGAGGTTGGGAATAAAAAACCACACGCATACACACGCACACATAGGATAGTACGGGAGTATTTCATACGAGCTATGGAGCCAACCTGAACGTATACGTCGAGCCATGAATTTAAATTGCCGCTCATTTCATTATTCTCCGTGACACACGTTTCAATCGATACGCCACTCGTGTGCCGATACGCGAGAACGAATCCGTGCGTACACACGGATCCATCCACGCAAACGTGTTCACGCGGGCATGTAAAGGGTGCGCACGCAATTTATACTTGAATTCTCGGGGATGCGCGAAATCGTTTGTGGATAATTCTCCTGGCTTCGATCTCCCTGGGGTGTTCCTATTAGTTTCCTGCGTATTCGATGGACGCGAAATGAAAAAAAAAAAAAGAAATTAAAAAAAAAATTGTATAAAAATGAGTTCGCGCGAGCATGAAACAGTTTGAACGAAAAGTCCGATGAAAAATCAATTTTATGGAAGAGTGACCTTTCATTCGTCTATGATATTACGTTACAGCGTACCAAGTCCAACGAGAGCCAAGTCACTATCCGAAACGTCGAATTTGAAGTTGCTGGCAATTTCTCTTGCGAAGTTACCGCGGATGCTCCACCATTTTCGACGGAAGTTGGATGGAAAAAACTCACCGTCGTTTGTAAGTATGAGAATATTCCTTATTTTTAAGCCTAAAACTTTTTAAGGTTTTAACATCTTGGTGGTAGATCGACCATCGTCGATTTTACGAAACAGCTCAAAGTGTTTTTTAGGAATAAAAATGAGTGTCACACCCCATGGAATTCCCTAATGGAAATTTGGATAATTTTAGTTTACGTGAAAAGTCTTTCTGCTTTGAGAAAGATTGAATAAAATGGTTCATCAGTTACTCTCGGTCTCGTATGTATCACGTGATACAATTTCTACTTCGCCTTAACGATCGCGATAATGATTTCGTAAAAATTGTCGTTCAACAGTGGCAAATTATTTTTCGTTCCTGGATACATCATTTTTAGACAGTGAGTGGATATCCATTGCTACAAGCCCTGCTGAGATTACTTTATCATTAAGTGGTCGAGGATTCCTACCTTTCGAGGTTCGCCGGTTGCTTCCATACGTCGCCATTTGCACCAACTGCACCTTCTCCCTCAAGGCAATTGTGATAGAGTGCTTTATCATTAGGAGATTACCTGTCGTTGAATGTGGCCTGTGCTGCATCCTCCGGATTCTACACTGAGCGGGTTTTCTCCTGATTGCTGATTCGTAATGGATTGTCAATTGGCCAATGACTGGGATCAGAGCTTCGCTTTCACTTGGGTCTTTATAAGACTTCGTTGTTCGTTGACAGATTTTTACAGGGTTTTATGTATTTTTAAAAATAGAATTCTTACTTTTTATTATCACTTCGAATTATTATGATGTTTATTATTATTATTATGTTTCGAATTATTGCTGTTTCTATTGCTGTTATTTCGAATTATTTGTTTTATTTTTGAACTAAATATCTTGAGAAAAATTATTAATTCAAAATATTAATTATTTTTATTTAAGCTTAACTCCATAAAGATGTTGCCTGATTCCTTAAGGACATGTAGAATATCGGCTTAGCTTTACAAATTTACGAAACGAGTTTACTCATCGACGATTAAGTTTTCAATGAAAAAATCGAGCACCAGTTTTCATGGAATTCATAAACGCAGAGATGGATGCACCGTTTTTACAATAAAAATGTTTAATTAAAAATTAAAATTAAAGAAATATGAAAGTAAAAAAAAAATGTTCAAACCAAAAAATTATTTTCGTTTGCAACGTTGCGAACTTCAATATCGTAATACGCGTACATCTTATTTCCCATATCCGGTCGGGTCTTTGATGCGAGAAGAGTATCATCATTGCACGTCGCATCGTTGACTTTCCGTTTCGCCACTATCGCATACACACGTAGGTGGCAGCTCCTTTTATCTTCTCGGTGGAACGGTTGACGGGGGTGTAATCACGGTGGCAGTTGTATATATATAGGTGAAGAAGAAGAAGAGGGCACCTCACGGCGCCGCGTCGAAGTGGTATCTTACTACTTTGCGGCGAACGTGCTGGAGAAAAAAGGCGAATGAGAGGAGGGGGAAAAATTTCTTCCGCAGTCCCGCCCTGAGTTCGTCGTCACGGAGGAGCTTCCATGGTGAGCTCCTTCGACAGGATCTTCGTTCTCTTCCAAGATTGCCTAGATTACCTATTCTCTCATCTTCGTTTCTTGATAAAGGAACACGGAAGGGGAAATGAGTTTGCTCACGTATGTTGATCTTTTTATGGTTACTCGGTTCACGTATATTGCAAAATTTGAGCCATGCATGGTACTCTCCCGGTAATACGTCCCGTAAAGCGATTCTTTTCTTATTGGCTACAAAGGGATCGTACGTCAAATCAAAATTGACAAGTTGGGCTACTGTGACGTCTGGAAATTTAAGAATTTTCATAAAACGCTTATTTCCAATTAACAAAAAAGATTATTCAAAAATTGTTTTTATTTTTATAACTACTGTAACGTTTGGAAATTTAAGGTTGATTTTAAAAAGTTATATCCAAGGAACAAAGAAAATTATTGAAAAATTTATTTCAGAAAACGTTTGAATGCTCACACGCTGCTGCGCACTCGCACGTGGACGTTCAGAGATTCGTTTGTCCGAGCAACGGTTCCCTGAGGCTCTGTTTGTCATTTTACTACCCTTTCGCTGTTCGCCAAATTTTTTCCACGTTCGCTCGTAGTATACGCCAATTTTATCTTCCCTTTCTGAGGGACGTTACTACTGGGGAAGGACGAAGGACCATAGAAAATACGAAAAAGAAAGAAACGACCAATCCTTTCATGTAGGAGTTTGAAATTTCACGAACATCGCGAAAAGTTGTAGAAGATTCATGAGGAAACAGGGATTACTCCTGTATCTAACCGAGCTTTTATAACCCTGAAAAAATAAGTTTTCACACGACCGGGATCACGGAATAAAACATCCGTTGTCCGAAAAAAACACGTCCTAAAAATACTTATTTGGATGTAAGAAAGTTGGAATTGCTATTGAGACGCCAGTTTTTTTTCGAAGACTTTTTTTGGTGTGCTAGGCGATTTGTTTGGTGTCGAAAATGATAATGCACCTGCTCACACATCGTGAGTTTGTTCATGATTGCTTTTGGTGAAAAAGAAGACCGTAAGCATGCCTCAGCCACCGTATTTACCGGACTTGGCCCCGTTTGAATTTGTTTGAGCGTTTGGGTTTGGTTTTCTTTGGGTTTGTTTGAGTTTTTAGTCCTGGTTTGGGTTTTTTTGCGTTTGGGTTTGTTTTGGTGTTTGGGTTTGTTTTCTTTTCCGTTTCCAAAATCGAAAAGAGTCAATAAAGGACAGAAATTTGTCACGATGGACGAGATAAAGACCGCCTTACTAGGAGAGCTGGAGGTCATACCAAAAGCGCATATCAAAAGTGCTTCGAGGATTGGAAAAAGTACTGGCACAAGTGAATCACATCTGTGGTGGATTACTTCGAAGAGGAGAAAATAGATGTTGATGAATAAATAAATATTTTTCGAGATAAATAAGAAATCACCTTATTTTTTGAACAAACTTCGTATATAGGCACGTATGGAATTCGCGCTGTAGAAAGATTTTGCGATACTGCAATTTGAAGCTTCCGAAGGCAACGAAAAGAGGAGGTTGGTCATGCTGTTGACTATGACAAAAAAAATTGTGAAATTGAACGGATTAGTCGAAGCGTAGGACGGGCGTTCTGTTTTCCATGCGAATGTGCATTCCCACCAGCCGGTCTTTTTCTACGTTCAAAATTTCAACCCTCTTTTTTTATTCTCTCTCTCCCTTTCTCTCTCTCTTCTTCTCTCGGCTTGTCTGACTTTCCCTCTCTTCCCCTCTTCCTACTGAATAACTCTCTTCTCTTTCCTCCACGTCCTCATTTACCGGAAAAACGCGGCGGTACATGATGGAAATTTTTATCACAGGTTCGATGAGCGAACCAACCGAGAATTTAAATTGCGTTTTCCCATTCGACGTTCGCGGTACACCGGCATATATCACCGTGTTCTCTTCTGCCTTCATCATACTCTTTCTCTATGTTGGATATCCTCACATCGTGGACTCCGTAATATCGTGATTCCGTGGGTAATACGACTGCTTGTTTTTGCTATCCGGAATTGGAAGCTTCGTTCCTGCGGCCGAAAAATATTTTTTATTCATTCGAAAAATGAATTTACGCGGTCGGGACGAAGGGAATTCGAACGTTCGTAACAAGAGAGCGGAGGACCCACCTCTAACGAGCCATTCTGTCATCAAAGCTCTTTCATCGGAACATTTTTTTTCAACTAAACGACAAAATGGGAATAAACGCGAGTATATTCATCCTCGCGACATTGGCGGAATTATTTCAGCCATTTTGTAATTGGAAACGAAACAACGAATCGGTGAATAAATCGTATGCGAGATTTGGTGAGGAAATTATGAATGCTTCATTTTTTTTTTAAATAATCCCCTCAAATACGTGACTGTGGAATGAAAATCTAGCCTGCCAAGTTATTCAACATTTTGCGAAAATACTGATGACACCTGATACCCTTATACACGAACCATTATTATTCGTTATCACCGAAACAAAAAGTTCATGAAAGTGTGACTCTTCAGTTGATACAAAAACCATTGAATTTCGTATTTTCGTAAAATTTATTTTATATCTTGTAAAATCCAATTTCATTTCCTGTTTATACCGATTTATTGATTAATAATTTTTTTATATTTTGATTTATTTTTATTTTACGAATGTTTGGGTTTGTTTGAGTTGGAATTGTTGGGCCTATTTTCCAATTAGGAATAAAAAACATGTTCAATTGTGGACGAATCCAATCCGCGGGATTTATCGAGGAAATGATAAAAGCTTCGGGATTGTTTCTTTGAATAATTTTCCTGGATATGAAATCGTTAATATTCAGGAAAATCGAAATCTCAAATATCGAGAATATTTCCTGCTCATTTCCCTTAGCCTCTTTCATGAAAAGTTGGTTCACTTTATTTTTTACGTTCGTATTGAAAATTAATAATAATATCAGTACGAAATGAAAACATGTTCTGAAGGGAATAAAAAAAGATTGTTCAGTAAAACATTGCGATAATATTTTCTGAAATATTATTAATTCCTCGGATTTATCTTCGTATTTCTAAAGCCTAAATTAAAACGAAGTTTTACCTACGTCTACATTCAAGCTCGTTTTATTGACTTTTTAATTTTGCGATTTTATTTTCCGGAAATAAAATCACTAATTTTCCGTGACAAAACGAAGGGAACTAGATTGTCACTGATAAAATCTGTCCACGAGGAATCGAAATTTTTTTGCCAGCCATCCTCGCCCCTCTGATTTACCATACACGTTGGAAATAACGAAATAAAAAAAAACGCTATTAGTCCGAGTTAAAGGGCGTACATTCACGTGGGCAGTGTTTCACGTGAATATGCGTTCGTCAATGTGTTTACCAACTTGCCGAATTGTCTACTACAAGCAGATTGGCGAATTTCATCCATTCGGTTGCCCAACCGAATCTCCATGAGTTACATAGCTATACATTCTACCCCGGAAGTTCACCGATCGACAGGATAGAGAGTGAGCGAAGAGGGAGCGGGAAGGGATCGCGGAAACCTCCGAAATCGACGATTCGATTAATCGTTCTATCGTCGTTTTGTAACACGTGACTGTAGCAGGTTCATTTGCCGTTCGCATGCTCGTGCATGGTAGACAGAAAGAGAACGAGTGAGGAGGCAAAGAAGGGACAAGAGAGTGACAGAGAGAGAGAGAGAGAGAGAGAGAGAGAGAATTCGCGAATTTCGAAGGTTTTACCGGCCGCAAACCAAACCGTAATTCCATTCACGTACGTGGGAGCACGTATGTTCCGCAGAGAGCAAAAACCGTGCCACCGTGAGCAAACCATTGCGGTGCATTGGCAATGGCCAAACCTACCCGAAAGGACGATTAATTGTCAGAGTTAATCATCCCAAAATATCCGTACCATCCAAAGAATTCAATTGAGGCATTTGCGAAAAATTTAAATCAACATCCGTATCATTTCAATTTATTATATAAAAGATTAGCAGTGGAAATTGAAAATCTGACTTGAAAAGTACTAGGTATCAACGATGAAAGAATTATCGTAATATCCATCCCGATATTCCCTGCAGTTACTTTTCGGATTTCCATTAATTCTCCAGACTCCATTTTTACCGCGCTCCCATTGTGAAAATTATAAAAACAGGAATTCCCAATATGTAAGCATCTTGTGAGCCATTCTGTATAATATGATCCATAACAACACCAATTGCAAATATTTGTCACTTGTTAAAATTTTTATCATTTACTTTATGCACTTTCGGCACTTTCATTAAAAGATCTTTGTTCAAAGTAATGGCTACGCATTGATGAGAAGAATTGTCGACTACTAATTAAAAATAGTGATAAAAAAAAATCTGTAAAAAATGTAGTAATTCTAAAATGATAAAATACAAGTTTATACTCCTTTCGAGAAATATCCCAAACCTCATAGTTTTCAAGTTACGTCACACGGTACTGAATTTTCGATCTTTTTTTCAAGAATACATTAAATAACTTTTTTTCATTAATTCCTATGGTCAGTCATTCAGCACAATTTGGTATACTTAAAAATGATCAAAATTTCGTTTGGTTTTGTTTGGGTTTAGGAACTCAAACAAACATTTCCGGATAAAGTGTAAAAACATTTGGGACACGCGAGTGAAAAAAGTATTGAATTGAAGCAACAAGAGATACCCTAATCGAAACAATGACCGAAGTAATAAATCAGGGATGAGGGGAGCGTAGCTAATTTGTCAAAGAAAAGAGAAACTGAGAGGTGGACGTGGGTAGAGGGGTAAGTTTGGGTTAACGTAAGAATGGCATCTGCGCGACATGCTTGAGCGTAAAAAGCCAATCTTACGTCCCACGGCTCGTCGTTGATTCCATTCGCCTCCGCGTATCGCCCCACGCTCGTCGTTTCAACGACACACCCGAAGCGACCGAAACTTAGTCTCAGCGAAAATTGGATAAGTTCTGACACACTTGTGCGCAGACCCGAGACCCATTCACACACCAGCACGGAACAGGCAACTCTACTCCGGCTAAGATAGGATAAGCAGGGAAAAAACTGGCTTGATATGGAGGGTCAGAGACATCACGTCGATGTGACGAAAAAGTCACGTTTTCGATTGACCCTGTATACCCGTAATGTGTACTCTGATACATCAATAACGCAGCGATGATCCGTGTGATTGTACTTTTGGAAATCCTGTCCGGAAAATTGACCGAGCATTCCTCATATTAATAAGAGACTTTGAGAGCTTGCTTGAGGCTTTTCTGATAAGGGGAGAGCTTATTTAAGGTTTTCCTGATAAGGAAGAGATCACTTTAGGTTTTAATGATAAGGGCAGAGATTATTTGAGGTTTCCCTGACAAGCGAAGAGCTTAATTGAGGTTTCTATGATAAGGGACAGCTCTTATTCGAGATTTCCCTGAGGAGGTTCCTGATATCCACTGAATACTTTTCATACCAATAATAACGTCTTCCAAGGCATATACTTACGCGTATCCATCGACAGAAATAACTCACAGGACTACGATGTTTTCCATGATACGTCATTTAGGTAACCTGAAGGTCTTCATTATTCTGCCTTTAATGCGCCAAAGCAGCAAAATGTGACCGACCACTGAACGCACATGTGAAGATCTCCGATTAGAGCCCTGATAAAGTTGGAAAACTTCTAAATGAATCTGACTAAAGCGTCAATCCAAAATTCTAAATGGGCCACACCAAAGCTTCTCTTTAAAATTCTAAACGAGCAAGAGTAAAGCCCCAATTCAAAATTCTAATGGGCCAGACCTAAGCCCTAATTCAAAATTCTAAATGGGCCCGACCAAAGCCCCAATTCAATGTCAGCACCAAATGTTGAAACTAGAACTCATCCAAATGTGGGTGGATACAAGAGTCTCCGCGAGCGTCTCATTTTCGTGGACCAAACTAAGAGGCTTGGTAGTAATGCGAATGCGAGAAAAGGAAAGATGAGAAAAGTGAGAGAGAGAGAGAGGTTGGAAAATGCCCCAAGCGTACAGTGAGAAAATTATCATTGTGTTCCAGCTCTACCAACGGGTAGCCCGGTTATCACCACCGAGCGGGAACGCTATGACCCCGGAGACATCCTAAGAGCAAATTGCACCGCTTCACCATCGAAACCACCGGCAATCATTTACTTCACGCTGAACAACCAGCCGGTAAGTCTTGCAGACACAAACAACACAATTGCATTCATGAATCCACTGTACAAAGGATTGCCTAGGTGTGTTTATCCGACTGTTCAAGAGCCGGGCTTTTTCAAGCGTGAAAACCATGCTGCGCTAGTTGAAAACTCTCATTGTCCTCGAGCTAATATCAGAAGTTGAGCTGGAACTCTTGGTGATTTGCATTGAAAGAACCCAGCAGAGCCCAGGTGAACATGACAGCGGTTATGAGTTGGCTTCGAGAAACGCGTCAGACACGATATGCTCTTTGATTCGAAGACAGCTCCTTGTTGCAACGAGACTCTTTGGGTTAGAAACTTGATTGGTCTTCACACACCTTAGAAATTCAGCGTAATCGAGGATATCCGAATATCCGGCGATGTCGTCAAGAAGATTACGATGAAATTCGGTGCAATTGAAAACTACCCGTAAATCATGACACCGACCATGATTTAGCTTCGAGAAACGCGTCGGACGTACGACTCTTCGATTCGAAGACAGCTTCTTGCTGCGATGGGACGGTTCGGGTTAGGAACTCCGTCGGTTTCCACACTCGTTAGAAATTCAGCGTAATCGAGGATATCCAACTATCGGGCGATGTCATCAAAAGGATTACGACCAGACTCGATGTAAATGAAAACTACGAAACTCCGTTCTCATATATTCCGGTTAAACGCTATGCAACTCTAACTAATTGGAGCCCGTTGGATGGGTAAGACCTTCGTAATCCAAGGGCCCGTTTGCTCACCGTCGTAGAGGTTCGCGGGAGGTCTTCTCGCGAGAAGGGATTGCTTTGAGAAATCCTTCGAATTTGTAGGGAGTGCCTTCTCCAACAGTTTCGGTATAGAGCCCAGTAGCGCCTAAGTCCGCAGCCATATTCTCTATCTCTTGTCTACGTTAGCGTTATATCCCTATAGACGAGCCGACGGTTGGAAGCGCATAGACGAGATCCGTTATCGCCAGCAGCCTTGATGAGAACAACTCCCTTCAGCTTGGTGTGTTCGAGCTACATCGTATAACCAACGGAGAGGCAAAGAGAGACGGAGAAAGAGAGAGATGGCGAAGAGATGACTTCTCTAAATCAAATTTAACGGGCGCGACACGATGCTTAATCCTCCCTCGGGTCCTCCCTGTGGAGACTCCACATCCATTTCTCTCTCTCTCTCTTGCATCCTTTTTTTCAGGTCATCCCTGACCACGCTCCGACACAATTTGCCTCTTTGTATATGCAGCGAACATACCAAAACCAAAATTAAACCGAGACTCGTGCTCTTAGAATGAGGGCTGTGCCATGTCCAGTTTCCATTAGATTGATATGCAGACTGCAGTCCCAGAAAAGACGGCTTTTCGAAGTTTTACCCATAAATATTTACATTGGTTTCGTGTTGATACTGATGAGCGAGGAACTCCGAAGAGCCGGTGGAATTTACCACCCCTCATGGTTTTCCGAATGAACTGTACGTTGCGCCATTCCATACATGCCAGGGCTTCATTTGACCCTCTTGGATTCCACAGCGATACTCGTACTTCCAATTAGGAATCCTGGAAACGTTCGCGGTTGTAAAGATCTTTGGAACAAAAGATCCGCGTGTGGGGCAACCGTGCGCAGATTGGGTGTTCCTAAAATGACGCAAGTGAGCAGGTATTTTCGTTGCCTACTCGTCTTTTTGTCTTAACTTAGATCTGGAACACATTGCTCCACGTATAATGTCGATCGTTTCGTCCTATCGTTTCTCAGTTACGATACCAAGTCCCAATGTTACTTGATGTGCCTTCAGAACTCATTTTGCCTACCATAGCGACGAGCCAGAAAAATAGTATGTAACAGTATTTTTTTCCGAAACACATATACGACTGGAGGGAGATGATGATATTCGCTTCGAGTGGTTGGGGTCTGGTAAACGATTGTTCCATCGGATTACGACCTACTGGATATTATGTAATAGCGACCAACTGGGTCGGGTAGGTATATAAATAAGTGAAACGATAATTGAGCAAACGATGTTGGACTAGGTTCGTATCTTATCTGACTTGTTTGTTCTTCCATAACGTATTTTATTGGCTCGTTCAATCGTCATGTTCCGTCGAAAATCGATACGATGTTTTTCTTCTATATTTTTCTTTTTATCGTCTCCCTTCCGAAGGTCATTGTGAGCAGCCTCATCATTCTTCTTCTTTTTCTCTCGACTGCTCTCCTTCTAGACGTTCAAATATTATGTTCGATTTTTTTCTTGGACGGCTGTTGCTACACACTCAGGCAAAAAAAAAAAATCTCAGCTGGTAATTAACGAGGATTGGATCCATTTTTCTGTTTGATCTTACTCCGCAAAAAAGTCATATAAATAATCCCAGAGCAACGTATGGACGCCATATTTTTTTAAACAACTTGTAAAAAAGAAGGTCGTTCTCAATTCGTTAAGTTTGACAAATATTTACCGTTTTTTATATTTTATGTCAATTAATAATTGAATTAATTGATCGTTAAGTAATACACGAGAAAAAAAAATGATTATTGAATCATTTAAAAAACCACAAATATTCTTGATAATTTAAGACTACTTTTTTATATTATAATAAAACATAAGTTTTTCAGATCTCATTTTTGTATAACTATTTCTTCACCATCGATCGAGTAATATTTTTTTATCATTTTATTTTCTTCGTCGGAATTTTATGCTCAAATTTTTGACATAAAAAGATAGCTAAGAGAACCCACATTCTTTTCAAAGTTTTGAAACGATATGAAAATTGTAATAAGTTATTTCCCTCATAAAATGTCTCGAGTGCAGGTGATTACACTACGAAACAGCATCGTTTCGACTTTATCGCAAGTTTTTACAGCATGTACCGTGTAAACTCAGTGGTAACCGTTGTCGGGTCAAAAGCCGAACGACCCAACTAAAAACAACAGTTTTAACCCACGAGCCTTTCATCCCTTGCTCTGCTGACTCATTTTCAACCGATTATTCTGGGGCACTTCATTTCTCCCTCGGTTTTTCACACTCCTGATACAGCAAAAATAAATGGGTCTTAAAAGGCGTAACAAGTAACATGACGCAAAATGAGTTCGGAATATCGTGGTGGTTTAACCCCCCCTCCCCCCCCCCCCAAGCTTGCCTTTTACCTGTAACCGGAGCAATTGCAGCTTTCCGAAAATCGAAAGCACTCAAAATTAATTATCATTGTAATTAAATTGGAATATTCATAAAACCGGATATTATTAGAAAATAATCGACAATTTTGTTCCGCAAATAATAAATCTAATGTAAAAGCGTTTCTAGGTCGTTGCGAATGAATTCTGATTACGATCAATAATTCATTTTTATTTGATTTATTAACTAAATAATTTTGACATTATAAATAAACAGTTTCAATTTTGGAATGAAATAATTTTTATCACATAGCGTGATAATATTTCGTGATCTTTTTTATCTTTGTGATGGCTAATAATAGGGTGTCCCTTATGTCGAGAACATATTTTTTTTGTTTTTTTTTTTTTTTTTAATCAAGAATGTTCAGTGCGTGATAAGCAGGATAAAAATCCTCTCTAGTGAATAGATTTTTCCACTTATAGATTTATCCACTTTGTTCTAAGGTGTAGTTCATTTGAGTCCAGGCTTGCTCGTCGTCCATTTCCCTCATCCCCCTTTCTCTTTCTATGTCTACATTTCCCATTCCCTCTTTTGCCATTTTCGAACTGCCCCTATACATACCCCGAGAGAAATCTAGTAGGTGGCGCCAAGACGTGTGCACGACATATCGTTTGTTCAAACCGTGAAACTGGAGATGTTCCTCCGCGGGTAAGTCAGGGCTCGTTCACGCTCCGCTCGAATGCCTCTTCTTGAAACACACCCCCACACTTCTTGTACAGACGTGTGAACGGGATGATGGAGTTCACACGTGGAGTTTACCGTGCCACCTCCTACTTGACGTTTCCCTGTACGATATTTCCGATTTTGGGGTTTCCCTTTGTTCGGTTTCGAGAAAATGGTGGGAACCAGCATGCTGTTCGTAACTTAACGGAATGACGACGCCCGTCAACATCAGCAGTATGAGAAAAGTTAGAAAGAGATACGATTCTTTCGACTTTTTAATAGCAATCATAAATCGGTATTCTTCATGTCAATCCAATGCAACTCTCATCGATAATTCAAAAATTCAATAAAAGATGTCTGAGTTTTCAAATCGAGCGAATACGTTTAGGTCATTTCCTTATAATCGATCATTATCCCAAAACTCAATATATTAGGTGTAGCAAAAATAAATCCATTATATTCTGGAGGCAACCAATAACAAAACTGTTCTAAAAGTTTGTTTAACTTATGCAACGGAAGATACAGATAACTAAAACAATCCATTGAAAAAAAATCATGGATTTCTTTTTACTTCACGTAATATATATTCAGTTTGCCAACGCTCACGAATTCATCGTTAAAATAAATCTTTAGTTATTTTATAAATTTTTTGCAGAACGTGAATAACTCATCCTATTAATTTTAAACTTAGCTTAATAAATAGCTTGATCCTTGATCTTGACGACCCAATATAATCAGAATTTACGACGTTTCAGTTCCATTCGTTTAGCAACTATAAACATTTTCAGAAGCTGTTTTTCCATAAGGAATTCTTCAATATCTATCCAGTAATATTCAAATTAATTCAAACCTTGGAAGTATCGATATCCCATCAATATGATGGAAAATTCGTTCTGTTTTTTCATTATTACTTCAAGCCTGACCAGCATCAGTCTATAGCGCGAAAACGGCCAAAGTAAACGTGCACGTTATTGTCCCGGATACTGTATTTATGTATGGAAATGCATGCACATAATGCACAGGACAGCAGGTGAACGCGTGGGTGGTAGGTTGAAGCTTTGATCATCGGGATCCGTCGCGACTCTCTGACTCGCTAAGCGTTCGTTTGCTATCGACTAGCCAGCGTAATCAACTCCATCATCGTCATCGCAACATTAAAGAGGGGAAACAAAGAGGGAGTAGTCGAGGTAGAGAGAAAGAGGTGGTAGCCATGGGGAATGCCCCAGGGGATAATGGTTGATTTGCTTGGGAATGCGGTTCGAGATATCGAACGAGACTGGACAGGCCTTGTGTCAATCACCGTTTTCCCATCGACCTGCGATACATTTTCTGGGCTGTCTATCGATCGCATCCTGATGCGTGTATAAGCTGGAACGACGTTACGGGTGAAAATTCTCATAGCTGTTTCGCACATTTATCACATCAGCGTTCGTAATTCCAAACTACCGTTAACCGGGTCTGCTCTGACATTGCGGGTTACCTTGACACATTTTGAAGCTACTTTGACATACCTGCGTCAGACTGTCACCAACGAAGTTCTCTGGGGAATTTTTGGCAAGCGTGCTACAAAAAAGTATTAACAGATTGTTTTTTTTATTCTCTTTTGTTTCGCTGCAGAAACAATAAGGCGTGCTTCATTGTATGATCTGAAACTGAATCTGGTTACCCGCAAACAATGGGTGTGCGGGCGGTGCAACTGAGTGCATGCGTTCTGAAGATATTTCAAAAATAAAAAAATAAAAAATACTCTCCAATTATATTGGAAGGGTCCATAATTAAATGAAATCAGTGAAAAAATGTTTATTAAAGCTTCTATTATTGTTACAAAGTGTCCTTTTGTTTGGGTTTGTTAATTTTGAATATAATGATCGTAAATAAAAATGGAGCAAATTATTCTTAATTTTCTGCGAGGTATTCGTAAGACATTGATTCTTGTAACCACATTAGCTTCTCCATTTCTATCCAAATTAATATTGAAAAATCGATTTTAGATATCAAGGTAACGCTGTGGTTGCCTAACATTGATATTTATTATTAATAGAAATCATGTCAAAGGAGTCTCACGCTCGGGTCTATTAAGCAATGTTTCTATTCAATGTAATGATGAAAAGCCATCCTTTGTTATTAAACTAGTAGTCAAATGAGCAAATATTACAATGAGAACGATTATCCTCAATTCGAGGTGGTCAAAAGTTACGTCGCAAAAAACTTCTAAACGATGTCAAAGTATGTCAAGTTTATACTGTACCAACCAATTTATTGGTCATGGAGCATCAAAAGGAAGCTACTTCGTCTCTCAGTTAATCCATAACCATCGGATCCCCTTTCGTCTAGAATGGTCCAAAGTCCATCGTTCAATGGGTTCTACAATCGCGATATGATAGCAGTACCTAAGGGCATGAAAAAGACACTTACGACCATTCAGACAGACGGCGCTACAATCTGAAACCCGGATAATCGTAGTTAAGTTTAATACAGTGGAGGCTAACAAGCACGCCATGACTGTCAGCGTTGGTTCATGATAGCGAATCGTAGTGTCTGTCATTGGTCGTAACACGGGTAACGTACTTGCCAGCCAGTGAAACATCCGAGTTCTCCGGTTGCGAGGAGAGCGAATTGCACCCAGCTGTACTTTGTTTGACGTGTATGATGGAGCCCTGGAGCCCGAAGAGGCAGGGTTCTTGTTAAAAGCATTCATACAATTCAAATCCGTTCGCCGCTTTCTATACCGTTCCGCATTATTGGTCTATAACGCGTAAGTAGATAGAACCAGAGATAGCTCGAACACCAAACGGGGAGCGCATTCTCTTCGGTCTGCCGCAGAGCCAACATAGCTTGGTCGTTGGAGGCAGTGCGATTGACGCGGTGTACAGGAAGGTCTCGCATCCCTCTGTTGGTTCCCGATGTCCTCGACACGTTCAGCTTACCGCGAAGTGCATTTTAGCCAGAGGTAGAGGGAAGAAGAGAAAGAGGGATGGAAACCGATAGAGAGTGAGAAAGAGAGAGAGAGAGAGAGAGAGAGAGGGAATGAACGAAATCCATCGGGAGATGGCCAAAGCGGACACCTCACACCCCGGTATGCCGATGTAGTGTGTTCACGTTGAATACGATACTTATACACTGTCAGACCATTCTGATCCATACACACACCTCTCTACCTTGCGAGCGGGGTACCGAAGATGCCCTCCAGGCAATCCTGCGGCACACAGCGGTGTATTAGAGACAGAGGGATGAGAGAAGAGAATCCCTTCGATGCCAGGACCTACCCCGTTTCACAGAGGTCCAAGGACAACTTTGCAGAGAGCGAATCCTCTTGTCCTTCTTCGCGGCCGTCTGGTGACTCTCTTCGCGTTCTCCCAGAGGATTCCATTAGGCGTTACGGGAGAACCCACTTATCAAGCCAAGCCGATAGACGCGCCTGAACACTCAACAGCAGCCTTCTACCCATTTACTGTTGAAAAGAGAAGGATAGAGAGAGAGAGAGAGATAAAGGAAGGGAATGAGAAAGGGAGAGAGGAGGGTCTTGGAGACATACTCGGAGTTCCGGGTACCATCTACATCCAACTCGCACAACGTTCTCGTAATGGGAAGCTATGGATGCAGATGGATCTATTGTTTTCTCAGGCGAATGCCAGGGCTGTCCGGAACTCAACCCTTTGGTCTCTTGATCCTTCTGTTTAAACTACGCATATATTTTCCTTTCTCAGAAAGCACAGTCCAACCTGTCGCGGATCGTCCGACCACTGGAATGACGTCTTTCCCAAAAACGGTTTCGGACGTTTCTCTCCCAGGATCCTTGAACACTTTCGTTCTATCAACTCCGCTCTCCAGTTCCCAAGCTTTGAAGGTACCACGGTTTCGACGTACCTATGGAGATTCGGGGGATACCTAATGACACCTCTTCTGTCTATTTATCTATACATGCACTGCGAAATGTCTCTTCACGTTGGCTTCAACCCCAGTAGCCCGATCCACTCCACTAACTTCGCCTCTCTGCTGTTTCTAAAAGGTCTGCCGCTCACCGACCGACGAGCCACTTAGCTTCTATCCTACCCTCGCAAAGAGCTTACCCGTCCGTTCCTATCCTACGTCTTCTGATACCTTCGTGTGACAGCGAAAACAAATCACCGAAGATCCTACCCTCATCTCGCTTTATCAAACTGACCCGGACCACATATCCAGTTAACGATCAGTGCGTACTTCTCCGTATCTCACCAACCAGTTCTTTGGGACTGCCCTTAGGTATGACCTTGATAGATTGTACTTGGAAAGTGGTAAATATGGTTGCAGCCACTTTTGATAAATTATCGTCATACTCCAATCGTATCTTTTATCAATGCTCCTTCCAAGTTCCTAAAAATCAGGGTCTCGTTGTATCATATTGCCTCCCTGTGCCAACAAATTTCCTCAGACTTTCCAATTGGTTGCTTGGTTACCAGAATTCTTCATACGTGAAATAAAGGACATTGCATACACGAGTGATATCCACGGGTGAGCAGCTCCAGCAATGAAACGTTTGGTCTTACAAAACCTTTGAGAAAAACCACCACAAGGTAGATGCCTAGTCTCTGGCCCAGTACCGAGTGCTTTTCGACCGTTTGCCAAAAAGTAGCTGGTTTATGAGACGACTCGAGCGTGCAACCGAAAACGTTTCGAACCAAATGCTACACCGGAACTTACAGCCCGAGAAAACTTTTCACAAGCTCCGAGTATATACGGAGAGTGAGTACGTTGTTTCCTCTTGGCAGAAGTATACAAAGCTTCACGAGGAAAACCACAGCTCAACCTTTACAGTGAGCTAGTAATTATAATTACTATATCTGAGTGTACACCGTCATATACATCGACTGTTGTCTCTAGGAATGTCAAACAAGCTTTTGGTCTTCGAGTTTGAAACCTTCCGAATTACATGCTTGTGTCATTGACGGGTCGTACGCTCGCGACGTTTATTTGGCTGATGCAAATTTAAAAAGTGAACTTCGTGCATCTTCAAAACTTACAGTCAAACAATGGCACAATTATCACGAAACGTGGAACTTTTAACATAAATCGAGCACTGATTCGGTTTTCTCATTTGTATCGATGCACGTAACGTGATATGGTCACAACGAAGAAAAAAATAAATAAAAGCTGGGTCGAAGCTGTGCATTCCAGAATGCATAATGCATCAAATATCTAAGTTATTCTTTCCCATAAAATTTAAGCGCCAGCCGCAGTAAATACCATTCGTTGGAGGTTCGTCGACCCTTTATCCTCAATATAAAAGCCAATAAAAACGCATTCTTCGCGTGGCTGAAACTTAAGGTTCAAATTCTTGTTGAGGCACTTAACACGTAGGTGTTTTTGTATTACTACGGCATGGAATTGCCGCCCGCTGGGTATCAAGTAACGAGATGGCTGATACGAGAAAATCGCGTTCGAGCGTAACACGCAGGAGCAAGACGTATACGTCATGGCAAAAAAGATTTCCGTACACGTTGTTCTAGCTCACTTATGTAATAATAATCCATCATGTTCCGCAAAGTTTACAGTTTATGATACTTTTATTTTATAACTACACAATTATCCCCAATGAGGTGTCCCAAATGTTTACTTCTTTTCATTATTATGCATGCCCGTTCATTCTTTAACATTACATAAGTTATAAAAATAATCTTATTAAAATAGCAATACCTAAAATAATATTACGTTGAATATTAATTATAATATATCGAGAGTGAATATTAAGTAGTCCGTTGAAACTCCTCTAGAAATCTCAATAAAACAATGTCCCATCTTGTTAATACAATGTCTCAACGTTTACTTCATTCCTATGAATTATCCAGATTTGTGATCTTGTAATAGGTCCTGCAAACCACCAAACTAGAAGGTACTTTGCACTAAGCCAACTTTCAGAAATGCTTCTCGGGACAGTGAGATGGCGCGACAAGCTCTAAATTAAATCTAATCCCTACAGTCCTAGAACTGTCTCGACGCAGCGAATACCGTACAAGTTCTTCAGGTATTCCTGCTCGCTGTCGCTTCCTAGGGATGAGTATACACGTATACGTATAATAAATTGCAAGACGGATGCTTATACGAGCGTACAGTAACAAATACGTGTCCCCGTTTCGGTCTTCGTATATCCTCCCACCACCACACCCAGTCTCACAGTTATACGTTCTTAAGATTGTTGCTAATTAAGAGATAGAACCTTGGGAGGACGTATAAATGCAATTGGCTACATTATCTACGTTGGCTATAGCACCTCCTCTATGTACGACGAACGTATAGATGGTTATTCCGGAGAGGTACATGAGCGCAAACCCGGAGGAATCCGATTTCCGTCTCCCCATCGCGGTACGTGATTACGTACTCCAGAGATTAGGCACGCCGTCGGCCTAGCCTCCAATCGTATATACACTCCGGTCTACCACCAGAGAACACGGCCAAGTTCGATTGTGCCAGTCCTCCGCAATTCGATCATTACATATTCCTGTTACATTTCGAACAACCCTGTATACTCTGCAGGACGGGTCAAGTCAATTAAGGGCTTGTGCTGCTACGACGACCCGAAAATCAGGGTTACCTTTTTTCCCCCTTTCTTTCAACCCTTGTCGCTTTCTGTGTATTACACTCCCCTATTGAACCTTCTTCCATCACTGCCAGTCTTCGCTAAACTGGCCTAACGTTCCGTTGCGCCTACAGGTGTTTTGAGCTGATTACGGTTCTTTTAATTGTCTGCACGGAATGCTAATTGTACGTGACGGGGAAATTTACATCATTTGTATGGTATAGATTTTTTTTTCGTTTTGAAAAAGTGCTTAACTGATTAGAGCTAGATGAATTGTGCAAACGTTTGGAAGAATTCTTGTTTTTGCAATCAGTTTGTAACGTGTGATTTTGGATATCAATAGAAGGGAGAAAGGAACAAATTTTTTGTTTTCCAACGTTCGGAGCTTCAATAACTCGATTGAAGTATCTATACCAAGGTGTTGGCCGGCACAGATAAACAGTCACCGCTCAGTGTATTGGCCTAGCGCAACGTTGTTCATCCACCAATGTCCATGAATCAGGGTTATACAAAAAAAAGACATTTCGAAGGTAGGATCGAATGACTACTTCAGCAGTCTAAATCGATCGCTCCGAAACGCACGGGTACCTGAAGTCTTCGATTAATAAACGGGGTATGAGAAGAAGACTTGACAAGGGGATTCATCGGATGTTTAAGGATGCCTGTGGTTCCATCTCTTCGGGTTACACGGTAGAAAATTAGGAACAATTATACGACTTTGCCGTCTGAAGAACTGCGCAACAGCAAACACGCGCTGCGTCTTATTGCGAATAAGATGGTGAACAAGGGAGTGGAGATGAGGAAGCTCCAGGGGATGTTTTCGTTTCTCAACGGCGGAGACGACGGCGGAACGAAAACCGTAATGACTGGAAGCTTTGAAGTCGTCGAGCTGCGGTGAACGTGACGTTGAAAACCTGACATAGTCAAGCAAACATGTATAGAGGACTAAGCGGGTGTGTGCGGTGAAACAGAGATAAAGATCTAGTCCTTCAAGCAAGATAAAGACATTCGTGGGTTCGAGCCCAACCGAAGAGCTTTCCAAGTACGTTCTACTTCATTTTGCGAGTGTGCCGCATCCTCCGTGAGTGGAGGGTATCAGTGATAGAAACCGCTGGATATAACAGTGCAAAGGGTGACGTCCTTGCAACAGAAGCGGTAAAAGGGATGAGGGATCACGAGATCTCTGCTCGGTCTAGCGCTTCGTAGGGTATCAGGTGATGGGGCGCACCGTGGTGTTACAGACCCGATGGTACGCAGCTCCAGAAGAGCATGGCGAAATGAGAAACACATCTACAACCCTACCCGGAACATTTACAGGCTCCTAAAGAGGACGAAAAGAGGGTTAGGCGGAGAGAAAGAGAGGTCGGACGAGGACAGACGAAACAGGATACGGGAGCACCAGCGCGCATCACCAAAAGATAAAATACATCGCTTCACTTCCTCTCCATCGCTACACTCTCTCTTCCGAAACCCAATGGCCTGGAAATTTGCACCCGGGAAACGTGTACGTTCTCCAGGCTAAGATGCATACACGTTCAACGACGACGCATTCGTACAACTTTATGACGAAGACCGCTCGCGAGAAAAAGGAGGATACAGGACGCTACCGTGAAACGCTTCTTTTCTTGCCACCACCCCTCAGCCCCTCCCCGGCCTTCCTCGCCATTTTCTCACATGAGCATTATAACCGCAATTTTGCCAAACACACGAGAGAACTAGAACGCTTTTATCCGCGCCAAGTTCGTGCACCATTATCCATATGTATCCTAGGTGTCTAGGTATGTACAGGTCTGTATCTACGTGTGTATATACGCGGAGGCGTCGCAGAAGATATACAACGGAGTATTTCGAAACGCGGCCATTATCGAAGGAGTGTAAGCGAGCGTTTCGGATGATGGTGAAATGGGCCGGGATATGTGTGCACATTCCACTAACCACGGTATTTTCCCTGGCTCGTATGCATTAACCAAGCATCGTGCCGGCTGAACGCTAGAGGTTCAGCGCCACCTGTCATGCCGTTATCCAAACTACTTGGGTATCTGTGCGTAGTTAGAAAAGGGGAGGGGAAAAGAATAAAAAGGTGCAACGGAAGGGTAAGTGAGAGAACGAGGGTTTCACGGAAAACTCTCGTACTCTCACTTACCCTCAATGTACACACACCTGCGTTTAACTTGTACTATGGCATTTTACTAACCGCCGGGGAATCGGTAAAAGGCACCGCAGTGGTGTGCGCAGTATGGTACAGCCGTCCAGTAATGGTATCTAATATCTCCATTCCTCGGAGAAAAATGTTCACTGTATACACACGTGGCGGGTTCCGCGATCGAACCGGAAACTAGAAAATCGGCCAAGCCGCGTTATGGTTTCAATATGCAATGTATGGGATAAATAAACGATGCGCGGGTATTGGGAGACTCGTAAAATCACTACTGTATTCTTCGAAGTCCGTATTTTTTATGGCACGTGTCTAAATTTCATCCGTTTTACTATGAACTCATTGCAAAACTCAATTTGCTGTAATCTGGGCAAACCGTGCCGGCTTATTTTGATAAGCCGGTCCAAAGTAAAATGACTTTAAGGATGTGTGGAAGATCTACATAACCTTGGGAATATTCAAACGCACTTTCCTCATAGCCATTACCATTTTTCTTTTGACTAACCAAGCATTGAACTGTAAAATTGATAGACCCAGGGGCTGGTTGTTTTATTTAACGTTAAAACTGTTTAAACTTTGAGAAATCTCGGTTAAACAATTGTTGAAATGTTGAGAAAATTATATGTTGAGTTGGTCGAAAAGTAATGTTGTTTTTTCGTTTCACTAATGAAAGCTAATCTCGACCATTTTATTAAATCAAATATCACAATTTGGTAAAATAAAGGCAATCTCGTTTTTGGGAAACACAAAACAAGATTGCTTTTGATTGTAGTTGTTGAACAACTATTGGCATTGAGAGCTTGCACTTGCATCCGTGAATGTCCATCCATCAGTTCGGTATCGACATCTTGATGTTTGTCCGATATCCCTAGAGCCTCCGGTACGGTTGCGTACGTTTTTCAAGTCAACCATTGTCACGATGTATCGCTGTGATCTTGTGAGCCAGATTGTGAGTGACAACCGTTGTCTTGATATACACCGAGCTACCCTCAAGCAATCTGGATCGTATCCAGTGACCGAATATTTTCATACGTACGTTGATGCGAAGGGTGGGATGAAAAAGATGGCCATTACGTGTCTCCTCAGGCACAATGTGCGGTGGTAAAAGATGAAAAATTGCCCGCGTGATGAACCTTTTTTTTTCTCTTCCCAGTAAAACAGACGAGAGCTACTTCCAACATTTTTCAATATTCAATGATCATCCAATATTTATTATCAATCCCATTCTTCAAGGCGACATAGGACATTTTCGAACTGAGATTTCCCAATAATTAATAACTTTAAAAATATAATAAAACCATGCATCTCTACGTGTGGAAATTCTAAAGAACCTGCAACTCCTTTTTTTCAAACAAAATTAATGATGGATGAAAAAAATTGGTTAGAAAATTTGTGAAATTATGTGTGGAACTTTTGCTCGGTATTGAAATTTATGGAAGCCACTCAAATTATTTGATGTACCAGAATTACATTTCTGGTACATCAAATAATTTTCCTTTCGCGTTCGATTGCTTCGAGGTCTCGAAAAAAAAACCATTATTCGGAAAAATGTAACGATTTTTTTAAAATTAGGCCAATATGTCGACAGTTGTACGAATACCAATTTTGCCAACGAACTATTCTCAATTGAATGTTGGAAAGTAAAAAGAATACTAAAAACTACAAATAGTGTCATTGACTTTTCATCGACACGAGATCATCCAGACAATTTTGTTCCTCATTCCATTTTTAGAATTAAAGCCTGATTTACATTATTCCCTGATACAAAGCCCGAAGCTTTTTCTACTTTTCCCATATGGGTAATCGTGCACAGCTTGAATACGCCACAGTCCAAACATACTCATGTATGAGAATGATAATACGATGAAATCCGGTAGGGACTACTCCAATAATTAGAAAAAAGAATAATCCATCCCTGGATTGCTGATATCAAGTAGGAGAGCATCGAATACTGGATATACTTTCATCGCTTTTGCTATAGGTGAAGTAAATCTTCATGGCTCCAATAACACTGCGAATAATCCTACTCTCCCAAGTTTATTCAACCCTATCTTCGAACATTTATCCCCTATTCTCTCAATATTACACATTGGGTTCGTTATAACCTTACGGTTCGATCTTTTGGTATTTCCAGTTGCACTGGAGCTACATATACAACGTTAAAAAGAAAGACAGAAAATCTGAGTGGGTATTTCGGTCTAGTATTTTTTTTTTGTATTTCGCAGGGTTTTTCCTGGGCTTCCAACTAGTTGGTGTTCTTGCTCAAATCGCAGAACGATCGAAGAGCGTCAAGGGAGATTCCGTTCAGGCTTCGCATACAACTCCCCCGTTCTATCGTTCTCTCTCATTCCATTCTTTTCTTGCGCACCGATTCACATTCGACAATCAGACGCCCACTCGTGTCAGTTTTACCGAGAGAGGGAAGAGAAGGGTCAAATTCGAAACCGCGGAGATGGGCAGTCGGGATTGAGGGAAATAGAAGAAGAGAGAGAGAGAGAGATGCACGGGAAACAGATTCGAAGTTGGTTGCCGACCGATCGACTCCATAAAGTTTAATCGCCTCGATTTCCCAGTAAGCGAATACAGGAATCCCACATTTCTGGAGCGGACGTTGAACGTCCTTCATGGCAACTCCTAAAAGTTCGGGCGTAAATATATATACCAGGGATCCGAAAGTCGTTTCTTTACATAGCAAGTAGGTAGGGAAAATTAGAAACGTTAGGCCCTCGTTTATTTATTTCTCTGACTAGTGATTGCCGGAATATTAAAGAAGGTAGATTACTGTTTGACAAAAGCGTGTACGGCCAAACTCGAAAAATAGTCGTGAAAAGGAATTACAAAAAAATACAGACGTGCTGTATGATAGAAACTAGGATGCTTCGGTTTCAATAAGTGATCCAGTTGTCGCAAGTATTAACAATCGCTTGGTTTATATATTTTTTTTTTAATTCTATGGTATAATCTGAAACCTGCCCCACAGATGCGTCATTACCGAGTGTTTCCACGCTCTAGTAATAAGGCGATTGGTTAAGAAATAGAGTTGGACTTCTATCGGGCTAGAAATTCAGTTGGACATCCGCTGGACGTCATAATTCTAGTAAAAAACAAAAATAATTAAATTCTGGCCATATCGACGAATACTTTCTATAAAAAATAAAGAGGGTCCAAAAATTAAGACACGTATTTCACTTTTCGATACTGCAAACTGATCGTTGATATTTTTCAAAGTATTGTACCCCTCACCCTTCGGCGTAAAAAACACTTTTGTGTGCGCTGTATTTATCAAGTTGTTGTGATTAATAATTTATGCAATTCGTCTTACCAGCCCTAATAACAAAATTAATATAAAAATTGATTTCAAAAATTGATTGATGATGGGGATTTAAATATATGATTAAATCAAAGAATCATCGCAGCTCATTACTATCCGAACTCAATGACACGTCATTGACCTAGTTCACCTATTTTCCATCAGTATAAACCTCGGTCTAGCTACGGATGCCATTTCAAGCAGGACAGGATTGGCAACTGGCGAAACCATACACCAAGCCTTCTAATAGATCTTGAAACCTGATCGAACTCAACTAACTTGGAATCCTCAAAGCGCTTTAGCATCCTCCTCACATCTATAGCGACTGGTGATAAACGAGAGAGTATCCCATTTAACTTTAAGCACTAGCTTACGTGAGTTAGGCCTTTTTGTTTTGTTCGAGTGCAATCGATACGTACCATTGTAGTATTGGCGTGCTCAGTTCCGCAAGTTAAATAATGCCTGTGTTTCCCAAATTAATCGTCATTCGAATGGGATATATTTTATTCCATTTAAATACCACTTCTTATCCCTTTTCGTATTTGCAATGTCTTTGACCCTCCGTAGTCACACTTCCAGTAATATTTGTTTGGGTTGAAGCTACTTAATCAATTTAAAAAAAAAAGATCGTCCAAAACTATCAGACTACTGTGGATACAAAAATTTCTAAACATTCTTTGAATATTTTAGGTGAGGTACAAAAATGTATTTGACAAACAAACGAAAGACAGCTGATTAAAAAAATGATAAGAAAATCGATGTGTACAAAGAACGCTTTTTTAATTAACGAAATTGTAACATCGTTTGGATTTTCAATTGATTTGTTTATTTTGGGGAAAAATTAGGAATATAGTGGAGAAAATTAAGTTCCAAAAGAAGGTAAAGACTATCAGTCATTTCAATCCAAAGTTGATGGATTATTCGATTTGACAAATTGTGAAGAAATGCTGAAAACAAAATTCCTACTAGCATGGCTGACAACACAATTGTTTTGAATTTGTAGTGTTATTGCTTTGGCTCGGAATAAATCTCTGCAACTTCATTCTCGATAAATAATTATATGATGCAATTTTATTATATATTTTTTATGGAAAAATGCAATGTCCGGTTATGAGACAAAACTTAAATGAATTGCTCTGTAAAAAATCAATAGATGGGAAGATGGCAAGCCTTTAGCTTCGTCTTACCAGAGAGACTTGTTGGCTTCGTTTTGGTGCTGTAATTAGAGCCTTATTTGCCCAGCTCAATTCTTGATCTTTGTCTTGGCCTTGCTTTCGTTGCGGGCTTGATTTTGCTTCTCATTAAGCAACAAGATAACCGTGGAAAATCAATTACAGCCACGAGTGTATTCTACTGCTAAGAAAACTGTTTCCGTTGTCTCATCCCGATTTCGTTTATTTTTGTAAATGTTGTTTTTCGTCAAAATCTAAGGAACGCGATTTTTTAAACCCAAAAATAGTTTTGAATATTGAAAATCGATCCCAAACTGTTCATGCTCCGAGTGACTTACAATTTTGCATAGTTCCAAACAAGATTTAGAAATGAAACTATTTGAACCCAAACAAACCCAAACAATGTGTGGTAGCAAATAAAAGTACATACATTACTCAATTCTACTTGAATTAGGAAAATACGAATACGAGTTTAACGTCATAATAAAATAAAAATAACATTCAATAAATAATTAAAATTTAGGAATTTGCTCTAAACGACTCATCTTATTTCTTGGTCTGAATGTTTGCCCTTCCGTTTTGATGTACGCATGCAAGTAAAATGCACGTTTTTTAATTCAGCCCAAGTGCGGAGCCTGGATTTTCCATCGGAAATGAAAAAATTCCCGTGTCGTAAATTTTATCTTTGCCATTTGCACGGTCCATTCGTCTCGTTTTATCTGTACGCTTATAAATGCATTGAACGATGGAAGAGCCAATGAGACAGGGAACGCGAGAACGAGGATTGGACGGAGAGAAAGAAAGATGGAACGAAACAAATTGGCCATCGCGCAAGCAATTCGGATCGTTCGAATTTACTACCGATATGGTTCGAATCAGAAGAGGTTCTGGGCTATAAAGACCTGTATTCCAATATTATGAAAGTTCGTACTATCGACGATTTTACAATCCACTTTCTTCGAAGCGTGCTCGTAAGTTTAACATTCGTATCGTTGAAATGCAACGGTAATTACTTCGATTTAATTACTCCTCCATTCAATTGAAACAACGATAGACAGATAAATTAAGACATTTTATTTTCGGATAATTTTGGTTCACCTGAATACGAAATAATTAAAAAGAAAGAAAAAATTATTCGATTCGTATTAATGATTTTGATCAGTGTAAATAATCTGCATCAAGGAATACTTCACAGAGAAAACTAAACTTTTATTCCAGAGGTCATTTCTATCAAATTTAGTAAATTATCGAGTTAATTAAATTAAGAGATCACTCTAGAGGTTGTTTGAATTGAATTAAGTCATTTATCAAATTAATGAAATTATAAGATCATTCTAGAAGTCGTTTGAATGAAATTAAACCCCCATCATCATCTAGGTGTCATCATTGACTAGTTATTCAGTTACGATGATTTTACGATTAATATAAATTTGTGGGCTTCTCACAGAAAACAATTAATTTCTTCGAAATACTCGATTTTGCACAATAAACTGTTCCTTTTTTTGAAAGTTGACAAAATAATTATTAATGCAAAATGAAAACCTCATAAATCTCTACGATTTCTCTATTATTTCTATGATCCGTATTACTTCTATATCTCATTTTGATTTCTGACCTCATGACCTCTATAATGCTTTTCAAGGTTGTTCGTCAAAGAATTCGTCGAATTACCGGTCACCCTACGTATCATAATTTGCGAGGATCAATCAACGTTTATTGTACATTTGTATCGTGCATAAGATCTCGTGATTTCACTCATAAAAAATGTTTCGCTCACTTGCACCCGAAATATTATTTGCTACTTCAAACGAAACTTACGGTGAATCACCAAGAAGGTGTAATATCTCGCATAAATACTTCGCAATTCAAGGATCAATACAGAAGTGTGTCGGGAATAAGAAGAAGAAGAAGAAGAGATATAGAAGTCGAACTTCTTCGTGTATCAGCTATTGTTATGCATACAGCGATTGCTTACCATCAAAAAGGCGCAACTATTACCATGCCATAGAGAAAGTGGTGCGCCTTTTTATTAGCATTCAAACTATGTGTATAAATATATATATAATAATGATGAAGCTTACTATCGGTATCTGGCACTCTTCCCTCTCTATTTTTCTCATTTATTTCTTTTCCACTCTCCTTCTTGCATCCATTACAGACGATAGCAAGTGAACACCTTTCGAGGCAATTTTGCATGGTGCTCGCCGCGATCCATTGATCGGAAATCGATATCGCCTTTTGCTAGTACATTCTGTACAAGAGGGCTGTCTATATATTTTTCGTTTTTTTTTTTCATTATTATACTATACATCCCGAATAGTTCGAAAAATGTGAAAAATTCGATGCCGCAAAATGCGATTTTGAACATCTCGAGTTTTCGAGCCGAAACGCGTATTTTCCTAGGCCAACACTTGTGAGATACTTTAGTGCAGCACTTTAGCAGACGTTTGCCCAAATTCGCTGCATTCAGTGTCAATCTTGTCTAGTGACGATCAATAATTTTGCTTGTAAGTGCTTTTTTACTGTACCTTTACTGGGCGTTGTACTTGAAGGAATAACTATCACGAAAAAAACTAGAAGATTACTGAATAAGACAGGTCTACGAGAAAAATTGAAAAATGGGATTGAAATTCGAATCGTTGAAAGGCAACGAATTATTTTATATAGTCCAGATTCCTCGCAACGGTTTTGTATAGTGCAGATTCCTTGCAGATCACTGAATAAGAAGTCTTTCAATATTTGCTTAATTTTTGTAGCTTCAATCTGTTGGAAAAGTTACTGGGATTCAAAGAAAAATAATTATGACGATAAGACTACTAAGTAGGAGTCAATACTACAAAATCACTAAGCAGACTCGTGGTGGTCTTTGATGTTTTCTTACAGACCTGTTTTTGGCCCATATACATCGAGAAATGACGATTGCTGCTTGAGCTGAACATTAGTCAGTTGATATTGATGAGGTGAAGACTTTACCAATTGATAAGAGAAGTAATTAGATAGTTGAGAAAAAGTACGAAGTTCTGAATGATTCTGATTACAGCTTTTACAACTGAGTTCACCGGAATGTCTGGTTTTATCGTATCCAGATCCTGATAGACCCAAATGGACTGATCCAACTGAACATTTGAAGAATACATTCTACGAATAAGTCTTGATAGCGATTCAACAAGTTTGCGAGCTAATAGGTTTTGAATGTCCCCGGAAAAGCTTGGTAATATAGCGCGAGGTCTAAATACCCAATCAAAGATGGAATCCATCAGACGTTCGAACCGAAAGTTGATGGATGGTTTGATTTTACGGAATTCTACTTGATGGTCCAATCTTCCGAAGATGATAGCCAGATTTTACAACCCTCTTCAACGAATATGTTGCCATTACAGTAATTCGATAAGTTCAAGAGCTAGTAGGTGTTGAATGTTCTCTCCGAAGGTGATAAAAGTGGCGTTCAACATCCCATACCGAATGTTCGTAAATGTTCTCAGTATGGAGCTGGTAAGGATGCGTAGGAATTCTAATAGGCAAGGTATTGTAAGAAATTCGATGGTACGTGGGTTCCGATGTTGCCCTCCGGTAATAGAATACATCGGGTGCCTTGGTTGATCCGGTTGCAGGTCCAATAGTATTCCGAATCTCTTCAACCGCGTAAGCACTCGGTTCCCGTTTTGTATTGATATTATTCGAAAGAGGCTCTCCGTCGTCGTGACGTCTTCCAACCCAATGCACTCTGCATGAATCCATTTGTTACGGATTCTCAATACTCGCTCTTTTGTTTCGTCGATTCAAACAACTGCGATCTTATAGTGCAATTTTGATACAATACCGACCGTAAGCTTCTCTACCGATGTAACTCGCGCCAATATAATTCCTTGAATGTATAATGCTAAACGCGAAATCTATCTGGGAACTGCGAAACAAATCAGCAACTGCGTCATCTAGTTAAATGGAATTTCACACCCGTGGTTTTCACGATCAGGGCTTTCCATTTTACTGGATGACTAGGCTTCTATTTTACATAGTAAATTGGTGGTTTTCCATTTACTGGATGACTGCGTTCGTTTTACTACTTTCCATTTTATGGACGTGGTTTTCTATTTCACTAAATTTTGCAAACCTTCACATTGGGGTGAGTTCGAGGTCGATGACCTTAGGGAAGAGATGGCTAGTAGATAAATTTCGGCTCGTCGTAGACGAATAGAATTAATAACAATCTAGCTCTATTTATTTTGCGACTGTCAACGCGTGTCAATAATTTAATTCTGTCACAAAAAATAAATAAAAGATAATGAAACGTTCGCAAACGTGAAAGTAAATGAAAGGATGTCCGTCAGCGTGTTAGGCAGGTCAGCATCCTTTTGATCTTCAAAGATTATTTTCAAAAATGAAAAATAGAAGAAAAAGGAAAGGTAGAAAATGATGACAAATTTAAGAGACCAAAGATGATGGAAGAAAGAAAGAAAAAGCGCCTGTCGCCATCACACCAGGACTCTCTGAGAGAAAAGACCGAATTGTATTTTTTTTTGTCAATTATTCGTGTAACTACATTTATTGATTTAAAAACTGATTATTATTATTATTTCATAGTAACAAATATTATTGAAGTTTCGTTTGCTGTTAAACTGATTGTTTTATTCATCATGGTTTTTCGACAATAGGTCTTCAAAGTTATCGCAATAATCTCAATCGGTTGGTGAAAACAGCGGCATAAAAATGACACATATTTCGGGGTGATAAACGTGCGAAACTCGATGGAGGATACTTACGTTTATTTATAAAGAAAATAAAGGGGAAACGAATCCAGCGGATTCCTCTAGAGGGACGAAGAGAAAGAGAGCGCTGAAAGACCGAATTCAATTTGGAGAAATCGAATTTAGACCTCCAGAGGAGAAGTAAACATTCAAATTGTATTTGAGGAATTTATTCCTCGCTACGCTTTCCGCTCTTTATGATAAAAAAACATCGTCCGCAAATGTTAACGTTGAGATGAGACATATTTTTAAAATTGGAAGCTATCGTTTCCTACAACCAAATGGCGGCTGATACAATTATTTTTAAAAATTAAATAATCCATTTTGAAATGTTGAAATTTACAGCCCGCAATTAATTCCTGAAAAATGCATTAAAACGTCATTTTCGGAAAAGAAAAATTCCGAACCATTTACTGGAAAAAGAATATCGTATTCCAGGGGGTTGGAAAAGTATTTGTTTACCTTGCATGAAATTGTTATTAATTTTACTTTTTTTTTATTTTATTCGCCTTTTTCCAGAAATTTTTTTATAGCCATAATATTTGGATAAACTGTGGAATACTTTAGCTCAGAATTTTATTTTTCCTAAGCATTTTATTTCTTTTTTCTAAGAATAATTTAAACAAAACAAGATTTGAAAATACTTTTTTACTTCTCGTGATTAATTCGACAAAAAAAAATCATAAAGTTAACGTCTTTTTTTTTATTGACTTAGCAAACGAAGTCATGTTTAACTCAATAAAAAAAATCATGATAACGATAAACTTTTTTTTAAATGTCTTCTCAAAATCTCGTATACCAAATCCCACACCTTATCCAGCGGGCTTTTTGGTTGATCCCACTTGAAATACGAAATACTTTACGGTTTTTTCCGGGATATCTTTCGCAACCACTCACGCCCATCTTTATTTTGTCTTCCTTTTACTTCTGTACTCCTCCTCTCGTGTAAGGTATATAACCTACCATCACTGCCTCGTTCTTCCTCTACACGATCATAAAAGCGCGGCAATAAAAAAAAAGCTCGTCCTAACTCCCCCGCGAGTGTTTACGTGTAACACGCGCGGAGCCTCAACCACTTCCGACCTAAAATTGTCGCCGCCATTTTTTCCCCCATAACCTCATATTTTTTCTTGTATACTGCGGGAGAGGAATAGAAAAGCTGCATATGAAAAAAAAAAACATATGAAAAACGTTAAATTACACCGAAAGTTTATTATGCAGTAAAAAAAAATTTTATTCGGATAAAATTTATAGAAAAAAAAACTTATTTTTGATAATTTCATTAGAAAAATATATTTTGTTTAGAAAAATCTATTTTTCTTTTAAAAATAGATTTTGGTCTGATCATTTATTTGAAACTAAAAGAAAAACTATTTTTTGTACTGAAAAATTCTTTGGAGAAAATATTTATCGAAAAAAAAAATTAGATTATATAAGAATTTTGATAATAAAATTTTAATAATGAAGAATATTTGGAGAAAATAACTTTGAAATAAATGTTTTTGCAGAAAAATTACTAGGAAAAAAAACTAGAATTTTTTGTTTGTATATTTTTGAAAATTCTCGTTTGAATCATTGGCGACCGATAATTCATCGACTATGACCTAGACTGACTGGGACCGAAGACTCTTCGATTAATCACAGTAAGTGCTCCGGGACCGATACACAGGAGAATCGAGGATTAAAATGTAGAAGAGAGTATAAGGGCGAGAAGGTGATGAAGTGCATGGGGATCTGTATGGAGCAGCTGAAGTGAAGCGTCAACCGCAGCGGGCTATTTGGTTTTGACGAGGAAAGGGAGTGAGAGAGGTTGTCAAGTTCGTTCGTAGTTGGGTGCTTGCATTCACTGCTGGGCACTGCAAGGAACCCTTTGATCGTTCAAAGCATTCGATACTATAAAGCGTTGATCCTTGACCAGCTATAGGAAGGCAAGCAAAGCAAACCAAGAGAGCGACGGAAATACGTTTACCACTTGCATTAGTGAACATTTCTGTTAAAACTATTAATTCGTTTTTTTTTTTAATATTATTTTAACCGGTAGAATAGATTGAGTACGATCGTAATGATTTTGCTTCAATTAATCGTACTGTAACATTTTACTAGATATTTTTAGGAAACCTTTTAAAAAAATCCAATTAAATAATTTAAATTGTATTTTCAGTATTGTAATACTATTATAATTTATTTTTTATTTATTTTGTAGTTATTAATTTTACTATTATAATATTCATTAATATATTTACATAGATACTAAAATTATTTACTCACGTACTTAAAGAGATACTGTACATTTGGCCAAATCAACAGACATTCTGTTCAGGATCAACAAAAAAATCACATTTTTTAAATTTATGGATACGTTCGAATAAACGCATTATTATCAATAATCACGCAATATATATTAACTTTTCCAATTTTTGCTAATTAATAAATCCTTAAAAGGTTACTATGGAAGTAGCCTTCTGTACTTACCTTTATTAACCACTTTTTGTAAAATGTACATATTATAAAAATGTAAATGTTTGATCATTTTAATCATAATAATTTAACTATGTTACAAATTAATCGGAAATAATTAATTTTATATTTTACATCATTTTATAGTATAAATTATGTAAAATAGAAATAATTTATGTAATAAAATATAATCTTTATTATCTAAATATTATTTAAATAAACTTGGACAAAATCAAATCGTTTTTAGAAGCAATCATTTTCAAAGCTTGTGTATTTAATTTTTTCTCAACGACTACTCGAGTGTGGCTTCTTCAATTGCAACATAATTATTGCTCTTCATTTCGCATTTACTATTGATTTGGTCTTGGCAAAGACATATGAAAAGTTCGGAATTTAACCATGCGAAAAACATCATTGAATTTTTTTCCAACCTTGCGAAAATTCCTTGAGATCGAAGGCTATAATTTATTCCGCTTTCTCGAATCTTATTCGAATCAAGTGTGAATTATATTCCCGCTAAATAATTAATAAACGAGGAGGATTTTTTTTTCCACAGCTGGGAGTGTGAAAATGCACATCGAGCGTTATAACGAGAGAAGTCTCTCGCGTTTCATCCATTAATCAGAACGCGAAGAATTGATTGCACGGTGCCTTCTTCCGCTTTTGTAATTAGATATATTCTCGCGCGACCGTCGTACCGTTAAACCGGCTTATTTTTCTTCTACAACGATGAACGGAAATTTGATATTTTTCCCTGCAACGATGTAAAATTGTGTAATCGTGATTAATGAAGCAACCCCTTTTACCATTTTTACGAATCAATGGATCTATAAAAAGATGCTAATCACGACCACCCGATCTCTCTTCATAGTGGGTCACGTTATTAGAGATTTTTTCTAATGAGCTTTTAACCTGTATTTTAAATAAAAACGACCTTAACGTTTTCATTGTTGGGATGTAACAAGAAAAATATTCTTCCAATTTTTGAAATACCCTTTGTCAAATTCCACCAACAAAAAATTCTCAAATTGAAAAATTTGGAGTTTTATTTAGCTAATTACATCTTAGCCATTTAGGATCGTACGATAATTAATATAAAAAATGTTAAGTTAACATTTTTTCATTAGTTATCAACATTTATAATCAATCGTTATTTATAAAAATGATCTATTACCAACTAATGCTAACAAAAATTATAAAACTTTCATTCATAGGTTATTAAAAATAAATCAAATTAGTATGTGAATCAATATAATACATATTTTCCTCGAAATATGGAATGAAAGATTGATACTTTCATTTTTTTTTATTACCGAAGCACGATAACCTTTTGAAACGAAAATGGCTTTCATGAAATTAAAAAACATGTAATTAAGGAGAGAAGTGGGGTATGTAATTATTTTTTTTTTAACTCGAGTAACGTTCGCATCGCCGCAATCGTATATGCTCCTGCAAATTGAGAAATTCGGTACCTAGCAGGATGTAACTACATCGTATGATCTTTTCACAAGGATTTGCATACGTATACGCCGGATCTCGAAGGATATTCCACGGCACTTGGATCTCCCGAAATCTCTTCTTCCTCCACAGACGATTTCGTTCGTGAAAACGCGATAGAGATAACTACCGTATCCAAGTTTGCGCTATCAAACTCCAATGAGACGACGATGATTGTCGAGATATCGCAAGTGGGTAGAGAAAAGGAGAGCTAGAGGGGAGTGGGAAGTACACGAGAGACCTCTCAAAGATTAAGGGAAAACGGAAGAGAAGAAGAGAGAGAATGGCATAATTGCGCGAAATCTGAAAACTTCTGGGTACCCTTGTTTGCCTCGTATGGTTGGCAGTCGTCTATACGCTTTTAGGCATCACCGAATTTATGCAGTTCTCAAGCACATCCTTTACATTTATACTACACGTTTCCTGTGGGTCCTATATTAGTAGGCCTTGCTACCAAGACGTGCGAAGATCCAACGAAATTGCAGTTTCCCGTCAAAACGAGGTTCGTCACCATCATTGATGAAAGTGTCAAAAGTAGAGTCCAAAAAGTCCAATTTAAGACTGTTCTTATTGATATTTACGATCTACGGACCCTGACGATCGTAAATATCAGCTTCCAGCTAATTAACCTTCTGACGTTTAATTAGCAGCGTCTTAACTTTGCGTAGCTAACAGATTGTTCCCATTCTTATGAAGTCTCAATTATTCATCCTCTTATCTATTTAAACATGCTGCACCGTTTAATAAAGTTTTGACAGATTTTTTATCCTACATGTATAAATCGTGTCGTACGACGTCATATCGATTGGACCAACGATTCCGTCGTCTTTTGTAGCAACTTTTAGCCCAACGGTCCATCTGGCACCTCAATATCTGACTTAGAAAAATAGGACACCCTAACGCCTTATACATCAGGCATTCGTCGTAACAATGGACCCTGCAGCAAGTCTTTGTATATGCACTAACACCGGTCTACCTAAAGGCTCCATCTTTGACTTCTGATACGTACATTTCACAGTGCAACAAGGAGAAAACTCAACATCGTCGAAAGTGTAAATAGATATGCTTGTAAGTTCGAAACTTCGTAGTCACATCATGAGAGACAGAAAGAGAGAGAGTGTGCTGAGGAGCGGGGGGACGGGGGTCGAAAGGAAAGACGAAGAAAGAGAAAGGTATGGAGTGTACAAAGTCATCTGAACGAAGCCTGGCAAAGTTGCGCGTTCTTGAGGTGCTGAACTTGCCCCAAGTTTTCACCGTTCTAAATAAGCACACATACATAAATATGTATCCTCAAGTGTACATGTACGTACGTATACGTGTATAAGTTTCATTGTGCATGCGGACGTACCATGAATCTTCGCAATAAATAGACTCGACAAGTTCCACACTGAGGGTACATCCTTGTCCCACTCATTCCGTCTCTTGTCATTGATATATCCCGGCAGCCTGTGAATCTTGCAGCGTCCGAACTTTACGACAAAATGACAAACGGTGAGAAATTGCAACGCTGCACAAGTCACTCGGTACATCGATTTTGCCCACATAACGTCTCTACCGAAAGATCAACCTTACATCTGTGTTGTTTGTCGGTTTGATTCGTCTGTTTGACAAAAGCGTGTACGGCTGTATCGGGGTTCGATCGTCTGTCTGAGAAAACCGTGTACGGCTAAATTTCTCCTGGAATCCTTTACGGAATTGATTCAATTTTATTATAAATTACTAGGAAACGATTTTACATTGAAGAAAAGCTTGTTCAATCCAGTTTATGAGAGAAACAAAATATTGTATTTTTGATTCCTAGGTCACTCCGGCTTGGTGCGTTTTCATCGATCCGTCTAAATGAGTTCTTGACTGTCTGGTCGTTTGAAGACGAGGAAAAATCTTCTTCCTCCCCTGGGTTCGATTAAGACCTGGGCTAGAGTGGAACTGGGAAATTCGTAACCCCCAATCGTATTGGCATTGAATAAGAACTTGCCTAATCCATTTTAGGGAGTTTCAAAAATTTCATATTTCCTGGATAAATTTGATTTATAGGTCTAAACGTGTCGCCGAGTATCTGGTTGATGCAAAAATCTTCGGTGATTACGAATTTTCCAAATTAATTCTCCAGCACCATACCTCAATCAAAAAAATACCTCTTCCAGGTATTTTTTTATTTCACCGAAATCGCACACTGCTTTTAAAAATGGCGAATATCTTGAAGTACTGCATTCTTTCACTGGCAGACATGGTTAGACTTCATGAAAACTGAACGCGGTTCCATCAGTTTTTCCGAGAAGTTTCGAAAAGTTTTCGTGAGTTACTCGAGCACGGGTATCGTATGTCGTCTTAATTGTGTTTCGTGATGAATATTCAAGTTAATGCCACGACTAACTCCCGTCTACTTCCTCTGACAAGATCCTTGTTGGAAACCTGAATAAAGTTCGGATGACCTGCTTGTCAAGAGAACACAGTCAAACATATGCCCGACTTCCCCTAAGTCAATATTGGCACGTGTACGCTGCCACGTGTACCACAAGGAGTTGAGGAGTTTTCTGCACATGACATTAATTACGTATCAATCATTGTTCTCAACTGAATTTGCCGTATTGAAAAAAAAAGATTGAATGATGCAATCGGTATCAAGATGATAGCTGATTATGGTAAACTTCCAATCACTATTACAGCTAATCTCTCAATTTATATTTCGAATTTGGAAAGGTCAGTTGATGATGTACGAAAACCAATAAAACCCTAATTACTGTATAATGGGTTTGCTGGGTCACTTCATTGTTACCCAAAATGCTGATGCGTTTCTCCAATGAATGATGGGTCATCCTAATGGATATTTTTCTATCAACTCTGACTTGTCAACCAATTGTTAATTCATCGTCTTTCTTTCTTTTCCTCTTTAATCCTTCCTCCTTCTCTTATCCCTGTCTTCTCCTATCCCTTTTTATTTTCCCGAGCCCTTTCATCCTCTACGACGACTCCTGCAGCCTGAAAGAGGTTGGACGCGGTCAAACCGTTTTCGCGGTTCTCCTCTAATTGAACGGTTCACGAAGATGGAGTCCTCGAAAAAGCGAGACGATAGAAGCGTAAAAAGCAAGATGAAGGTTTCCTTTCGTGCTGAAAGTATCGGATGAGAAAAGGTACCGTAGGTGCTTGCGAGTGGGTTTAGAAATGCTTCGAAGAAGAGTGGACCTGGTATAAGTGAGCCGATGCTTCCTTTTTTTGCCTTACATTTACTTCCTTGCCTTTTCATCCAAAATACACTCCAACCCTGTACTTTGTCCAGTCTCTGACTGTCTCTTATTCGGATCTTGCTCTCAACCACCACTGTCCTTCATCTCGACCCGACGTACTTTGCCTTTTCTACTTGGCATCTTACCGAAAAAGGAACCCTCTTGAGTAGTGGAGACAGCTTACGAAAGCCAAATTCAAAGCCCAACGATAAGAACGTGGTCCTTACATGTGGCATACTGTGCTTGAAGGTGATGGAAGAAATAATGGTAGTAGATAGAACTTTGATGGAGCATCATTCGAAATCGTATGATCTTACTGATTATTTTGTTTTTTTAAATTTTATTTTAGTCAGTTATTCAATGAAATTCGAGTATTTATTTATACATATATCTAGATTGTTCAATAACGAAAGAAACGCTCATGTCTTTCAATTTTATTTCAGCATCAAGTAAACTCCTTCCAATCCTAATTTGAACCATTCATTTCGTTTTGTTTCGTGTTCTTTTTTTTTTTAATTTTCCATCGATTTAATTTCTTTATCATTTAATCATTGAATTTCCATTTAACACGAGATATCGATGTAATAGAGAGGTTTTACGTATAAAGAATCAACAGTCGAATGAAAGATGTCTGAGTAACGATGTTCTTCACCAAGGAGCAGTGAACTTAAAGAGCCAGGCTCGTTCAACAGCCGCGTTTAACTCTTGAACGATTCCTCCTCTTTCTCCGAGATTATAGTCCACTTCCAAATTCCTCGAACTTTCCCTTCATCCCCTTTTATTCTCTCTATTTCATTGCGCAATCCCACTGCTAATAGCGAGGCTGTATGATCGACTTCGACTTTACTCGAATTCCGTGGACGCAGCTGTGAAAAACGAAGTGAAAAAAAAAAACGTGAAAGAAAGAAAAAAGAATCGGTAATGAGAGAGCTTCCTCTTTCGCTTTCTGGTTGATGGACGAACGGGAAACCTCTTGAAAGCGACTTCTGATTACACGAATATGTACTAACGTGCGCAAAATCGACTACTCACCATCGCCACTAGTAAAATCGCTCGTCTCACGGACTTTCCTCACATTTACTACCGCCCCTCCTCAAACTTCGACTACTTCATCTTCTTCCTCAATTGTCACGACGATCTCAACTCCCCTTTCTGGGATTTTTTTTTTCCTCCTTGAATCTCTCGATTTCCGTTAATTATCATCAGTTCTCGTGAAAACGCTGATTCCCGCGTCTCTCGTCGAACACTCGTATCTCTTCGAGCCGCGTTCTCCGGGAGATTCTTGCGTGCCTCTCTCCCTTCCGGTACCTCGTTCCAGTCTCGCTTTCTTTTTTTTTTTTTTTTACGGGCTACTTTTATGGACGGGAGGAAAATGAAGAGAAAAAACGCTGAAGGACCGTTTTACTACTTCCGCGGACTATATCATCAACGTACACGTCCGCACGTAATCCTTCACTTTGATATCGCATGTAGAGTTACTCGGGGAAAAACTGGATCACTAAGGATATGTTAGAATAAAACAGTATATATAAATCCATAAAGCTTAATTTTTATTTAACGGAACTACACGAATCTTCCAATTACAAAAAAAAACGGTTGCCTGATTGTTAATATAAAATAATAAAATAGAGATTTGTAAAGGGCTCGTAGTTTGCATTGACGCAACACTACGAAATTTTTATTCTGCTATTTTTTTCCCGTATTCTCAGTGGGCTTATGAAATATATTTCCTTTAAAATCCGAATTGGGGATATTCACAAATAAGGTTTGGAAAATTATGTAGGAATTTTGTTATAAGAATTCGTGATGAAAAAAAATCGAAGATCTGTAAAATAGAAAATTGTAAATCTCGCTGAAACGAAACGATATATACGATTCAAACAACTTCGATTCTTTATCAGATTGATATCAGTTTCTATCCTGTCAACATTTATCCCTTATTAATATTAACATCTCAAATTAATCGAAACTACACTAAATTTTACCTTAAATTAGATATTTTGGTATAAAATTCAATATCATTTTTAAAACTTAACATATATTCTTTTATCACGGTTGGTACCTCAAGATTGAATATTCGATAGTCGATTTTGAATCATTTGCCTTTTAACAATTGATTAAAATTGATTACTGACAGGTGATCTTAAATACTACTAGTTTACCAGAAAACATCCAATGAATACCATTTTTACGATTTCCCTCAAATGATGGAACCAAATACTTTAAATTATGGGGGTATATGAGGGGATTCTCTGCCACTCAAGAAAGTTCGAAAGTAACGTTACACTTCATCGATACTACAACAATAATCCTTTCGATCGATTGTACTCAGGTTGGCCAACCAAGCTCGAAACGACTGGCGCAACGACAGTACAAGTCTGATCGAAACGCCGGGTCCACTGACTACAACGTTCGTCAAGAGGAAAAACAGAAGCTTTGGGATGGGGAAGGGTTGCAGAGAAATGAGATCAGCCTGGTTCTTCAAACTTCCCACTATGTCAATGGACAGTTGACTCTTCGATGCATTGTCCAAATACCGGATATTTACAATGCAACGAGCGAGGTGCAACTCGGCGCAGGACTTCGCGAGCCAGTTCCAGAAAGAGGTAAGCCAAATCATTATCATCGATTGTCACTGTTTTCCATCATTTAAAGTGCGTTTATTTGTTTGCTGTGCCTTCTCTCATCAAGTTTTTCAATTGCCACGTAAACTTGTCAAACAGACTGCACACAGTGAGACCTACATTTTTTTTCATTCACATCGATCAACGCACCATCGTTGTTTCGACTCGCCAAAATAACCTCAAACGTAAAAGTGGTGAAAAAACATCGACACTGAACAACAATTGTCCTACGAAAAATGCACAACTGTTTTTAGAAAACATTGGAAGGTTTAATCCATTTGCATCCAAGCGTGGATTGTTCGCTCGTCGATCGCGGATTATTCCGCGCTTGAATGCAAATGGGTTAAGGTCATCAATTGTGGAAAAGTCGGGGTATAACCAAACGTAACATAAAATTAAACAAAAGGAAGTCTGTAAACATGCCGAGTAGGTAAGCATTCTATTAACATCCGAAGATCGTATTAGCAAGCGAAAAATAAAAAAAAAGGGCAATCAGAACAGAACAGAAGTCTGCAAGACAAAACATGATGTAATTAAAAGAAAGATAAAGAAAGGAGTACTGGTTATTTTTCCACGACCTCTATGGCCATCTTTCCCGGACTTGGCATATATAAAACGACAAAATTACACAAGTACCGTCATTTAAAAAAAACCCAAACAAGACGAAAATACTACAAATCTCACGCTTAATTATAAATTATTCCTGTTACTAAGTTCTTTTTAACATTCCGTTATAATTGATAATAAATAATATAAAATAATAAATATACACTTTTCTACAACCAAATACCAGTATAATATTTTATTTTCCATTTTTAAAAACAGTGGCCATTGTTCCTGGTGTTTTCGACCCAAAGGAAAAAAACTATTGCCCTTTGAAAAAAGATTTCTTACTTTTTAATAGTCTTGAGTCACGCTTCCGTCATTTGGAATCCGTCAACAATGCTCAAGCCACACTTTTCGCTATGAAGCTAATCTTTAACCATTGCTCTTTCCCAAGTGGTAGAAAATCGTTGTGTCACCGTAAGTAATTTCACGTTTTTGGAATATTGCTCCCGAGGGTCCTATTCGTGTACACCACATCCGTAGACGTCTAAAGTATCACGATGGGGCTCGCATGTACGTACGAGCGTAACAGGAGAATCCCCTACAAGTATGGCGTACAGTTTAGCTTCATGACGTGGAGTTATATACGTACCGATGTATGTGTCATGCATTCCACACCATAGAGTTGGTCGAGGCTGTAAGTTGGAGCTCGAGAATGGTAGACGCGATATATATCGGGCTACATGACCCTACGTGAATTCCTCTACCTGTACAAGTACCGTAGGTGGGCGAAGCTACCATAAGCCAAAACAACTACAGATCGCTCCTGTGCAAGTACGTTCCATCGAGCCTCAAGAGTTTTCACGTACATGGTGCGATCCAACGTTCTCAGTTTCACCAACAACTTGCTTTCTAGACCAGGAACATCCGTTGCCGTACTCTCCAAAAGTGTGAAAATGAGGATATTGACGGGTTGGATGTTCCACGCTTTGATCATCACGAAAAAATCAATGTTTTTCTATGCCAAACTAGATACGATGATCAAGTTCCATGATGTTGAAATTTGCATTGCTATAATGCAAGGAAAAGGTCTTTTATTAATTTTGAAAATTCCTTTTCGCGGACTTTATTCACGAAAACCACGCAAACGTTTTTGAAAATTTTGAGGTTGAAGTCCTCAACGATGGTGTTTAAACGAAAATTGTTGTTTTTTAAATTAATGATTTTTTCTCACCGAAATTGTAACGAAAAAATCCCGAATAAGTATTTTAATATTATTTGATATAAAATTATTATTATTATTTGTATGATTATTATTATTTCAATTCATTATGTAAAAGGTTAACAAAATATTCGCGAACCAGCAAAAATACGGAAATAAAAATACGGAAAATGAAATTTCGTTACGATACAAACTTCAGGCGCATAAGATTCTATCAATGCCTATTAGACTCGTGGATTGATAGACAGTGGAAGTTTCCAAACAATTTATTTTCCGTGTACGATGAATGGGCCAAAGAACCGAACTGCTCTCTGCTGAAAAGTTCTTTCTTCCTAGTGTTCTTTGGTGTGACCCTGTGGGCTTTTGTAACACCATTTCTCTTGCACCACACTTGTCACTTCGCTAGTTTCAACTCTGTAGAAACCCCTCCGAGTGCTGCTCCCGGCCACTCTTTGCAAACGCACCATTCACGGTCGCACCACATCGTGGAATATCGTCCAAACTTTTGCCGATAATGGTGACGATTAGGAACCATTAAATGGACACTTTTTTTCTTCATTAACAAAATTAATAGAAATATGTTCTCATTTCCGCATTTCATTTCCGGAAAAAAAAATATGTTCTCTCCGCAGCCTAGTCAGAAATTCCACTAATATTTATCACATCACAAAAATGTACACTAAAAAACATGAATGTTTACTTGTCCTTCAATTTTTACATAGTTTACACATTCCAATAACGCGACCTCTCAATTTTTTTCTAAATACTAGTTACTTAAATATCAAATTTCGTTTTCCTTTGACGATAGATGAAATCTTAAATAAATATCGACGACGATCTCTCATTGGGGAACGGTTTACAAAGACAGAAATAACGAATCAAACAAATCCGAACAAAAAAAAAACAAAATAGATATTGATATTCACCAAAATCATGACATGACAAAAAATGAAGGCACACGGTGAAAAAAAAGTGATCACGGACGAAAAAGAGTCACCCCGCATAGGCCATCGAGTTTTGATTGTAACGTGATCACAAAGTTGATGGAACCGCGGTAAGTCAGCGCGCAATTTGGCGTTCCGTTGAACAGTGACCAAACGTCGGACCAGACCAACATTTCCCATTGGGTGGCTGCATTAGGTAGTTGCGTTCGCCAATCAGGCGTCCATTGCCCAGTCCGTTACAGGCACGCGTGTGCGTTCGTTACAATTGTACAAGCCCGTGTGGGAAACAAAAATATATATCCGGTTGGAAGTTGGGGTCGCGTGTGATCAGTATGAAACGCGTCTATGCCAAAAGCCTTCTCCCCCAACCCCTACCAAGTTCTCGTTATCAGGCCTTTGCATACCTGATTATTCCAGACGTTCTGCCCTCGAGAGTAAACTACTTGGCGTAAGCCCCGCGAAAACCGCACCAGGCAATTCACGTTCTTGTTATGTGCATGCACTTCCGCGACCCCCCCCCCCCCCACATGCATATATGTAAAACGTCGCATTCTCCAAGATCCTACCTGGTTACGTTTCAACGGCCGCTTATCGACTCGTTTTCTTCGCACTACCGCTTTTCTTGTTACACCCCCCCCCCTCCTGCCGCCTTTCCCCTCCCCGACAATCTTATCCCTGCGTGTGTTTCTCTTATTCAACTCCACCCACCAGCTATCCCCACCCCGAAAGATAAGAAAATCCTGGCGAGGTAAGCTTACTCGCCTCGAGGTGACTGCATGCGAATCTACGTGGGGTCTGTCACCTACAACTTTCCCGAATGCTCTACGTACGTATCTTGAACTTTCGAAAACTGTTGCAATTTCATTATCGCGTACTTGAAACATTTACGGGACTTCTTTCTCCCACTTTCGATTGCGTTTGTGACTTGAACTTAATATTGAATAAGTTAACTCGTTGTTAACTTGAACTTTAAGTTTTGGACTTAACCAAACCCAAACCTAAACAAACTTGATATGTAATTATCATAAAATTGTTATTTTTTTCTACAAGTGTCCCAATTTTGTTCATTTTACCTTGAAAAATTATCAGAATAAATATTTTAAACGGCGAAGCATCAGTACTGCGTAAAATTTCAGCATGAGCTCGAAGTTCAAGAATTTTGTTATTGAGATTTAAAAAAAAACTGGCACGCTAATATATTATTAATTCAATCGGTCACATCTTTAATTTTAGACGATTTTTTTGGGAAAAATAATGGCCCGATGGCATACATTTTATTTAATGGCAAAAAAAATGTTTGACGAATAATCTCACTTTTTCAAATACGAGGGATGTTGAACCGATATGAACATATCGAACGTGCAGTGGCATAAGTACTGTAAAACACAAATGTAGGCGTAGGTACTGAAATGAATTTTTCACTTCTCGGTAATCAATGATATGCATTTTTCACTGCGGCTGAGAACGTAAAAAACGATATTTCCAGCTTGTCGATACTCGTATATGTGAATTTTTCATTGCTTGCGGCCGAGGCATTTTTTTTGGGGTAACCGACTCGTAAAAATATGCTTTTTACCTCGAAACTTTTTTGTGCTATTTATTTTTGTTTTGCAGATATAAATAGTTTTTGGAAAATTTGTGTTTGTTTTATTTTTAATAACTATATTCAACGTAGCCTCTTGCTTTTCATTTCCAGGCATCGAAGACGCTACAGTATTCCTTGATGCACATATTTAAATATTTATATATTTACATATTTATACGTTCGCAAATTTACATATTTTATATTTACATATTTGCATATTTATGAAAGTAATAATAGTGAGTTTTTGACACAATAATAGAGATCTTTTCGTGCCCATGGTTCACCGGCAAGCCCACGATCGACTTTAACATTCACGTTTGAAATTACTTTTAATTAACTTATTTCAAATAATCACGTTGATGGATCTTCAACATTTGTATAAAAAATTAGACAGATAAAACATTTTTGATACAATATTTAATTTCCACTTTGGCAATTAGTGTGGAATTAATTACGAAAATCTTTCAAATATTTCAAAAATCAAAAGTGCATCACGAGAAGTTGTTTTTTTTTAAATTTATTTTTAACTACCATGATAAGGCAAAGTTTCATGCGAACGATATAACGTTTTCACTTGAAACGATTAAATAAGAAAATAAATTCCGTACTACTTTTTACACCATTTCATAAACAATTAATTCTGATTTTTTAAAACTCGAATAAACTACAGTATTGTGCAAAAAATGATTTCTGGTTTATATACTCACTTGGAAAAGCAGAAGAACGTCTTGTCCTTTTTTTTTTCTTTAAGCCCTCATTAAAAGGAGTTATTGGAAAACGAAGTTTTATTTAGAAAAAATTACCTCTGCAGTCGATAAAATGTTTTCTTTTTATCTCAGCACCGAGATAATTAAACGAGGAAGAAAAAAAGTCTTAAGATTTTTCAACTGCGATCCTGCTAAAGAAATACAAACTTAAAAAGGGTAGATGCAGCATTTTCGAAAGTAATGGACGTACATACGAGGGTTGTTCGATAAGTTTTCAGCTTTGATTATAAATGATTAAATTAGCAAACCGCAACTGTTTCAAGAAACTCAATTATTAAAAATAAATAATTGAACAGGAATATTAAAAAATTAAACAATATCCCAAATTTTCAAGAGTTTTTCGCTATTTTTGAATATTTATTCAGTAATGTCTGAAGTATTTACATCAGATTTCACGTGTTTTCTTTTTCAGACGGGCAACTTTTCAAATAGCCTTCGTATATATATAAATAAATCTCGATACCCAAGCAATCACAAAGTTGAAAACATCCAATTCGTTCTCGGTCATGTTGATTTTGGGAGTGGGAGAACAAATAAATGAGTTTTTGCATACTCATTCAGGAGGCCCAAAATTGCACGAGAAACGAGCCGCTCATAAAAATTTCCGTTTCGATAAACAAAACTTTAATGAGAAATTTAACCATGCCTAGTTATTGGAAGTCCATCATGATAAAACTCGAGCGATAGAAAAAAGATGGTAATTAAATTTTTCGCGGTTTCAAAAAATTGGAAAATGCATGAAGCTCGGTGGGAGGGGAAGAAGTCGATGGATCTCTATAATTTGTTAATGCGTAAGCAAAAATTGAAAGAATACGACCCAACAATTTACGAGACACGAAAGAACGAGATAAAAAAAAAAAGATACGTGATAAGAGATGAAATTGTTTGATGCTTTTATTTTATTTATTTATTTTTAAAGAAAAAAAAGATTTTTTTTTGCCTATTGACAAAAGCCGTCATATTTACCTTTACAAATAGCGAATTTAATAATAAATTAATTATTATAAATATTCATTTTCCACTTCAAATAATAATTGGAGTCAGATTTAACGATGTCGATCCATGAAACCTCATAAACTTCAATTTTTTAAGGATTGCATTTATTTATAATATCCATCCAGTCATACCTGAATATAGCGACTAGACCGTTAACGGAACACAGCATCACAATTTTAATGATATTCCAAATAGACTGCATTCCTGTTACCTGTGCATAACCACATCCATGTTATATTGTTCCGATCATATAAATACTTTACTCTGTACAAAATCATGATACCCCAGTTATCCAAATGCCGAATCCTTGATATACCTATTCCTACATTCCTCCACGAGAGCCTGCGTCAAAGTTACAGCATCATGTATTGTTTTCGTCATACTTGTTTTACGTTCCGGCTATAGAGCGGTAGGTATAGCTGGGGGTTGAATTCTGGCGCGCTTTATATTTTCCGCGAGCTCGTAAGTTCGTTTCGAAGTAGTAATATTGCGGGGTGGAAGGGGGGGAGGGTCCTGGTAGGTTCTTCTGGCCGTGACTGGAATCCACTTCGAAGTGAGAGTACACCACGCGGCAGGCCGCAGTAATAACTCCATTTCGTTTCTTCGTCCTTCTCATTCGAGGTATTCCGAAGCCCTCAGGGCTCCATCAGCTTTCTTGACCTTGTTACCTTCCACCCTTGTCCCTTTCAGCTCTATATTATACTACATATATACATATATCTGGTTGGTATTATACGCCGAGCTGTAGATGCGTATTCTACGATCTTGCGCTCTCGCTTTTCGTACAATTCCGTGGGTCAGAATTGTTTTTAGGAAATTGACTTTTCCCACGACGGAAAAGAGAGTTATATATGGAGGGTAGAGTTTTACCGTAAGCTGTTACAACCACGACGGTTTTCGCGCTTCCATCGTTTCCCAACGTTTCCCTCTCGGCTACGGAAGCCTAGTTACTCTCGCGTTACTATAACTAGTGGAATATATACATCTTGGCTTTTCAACTCCACCACCACCACCCCCCCCCCCCTCTTCCTTTTCCTCTTCACCCTCCCAAAACCCTCGACCAACGTTCTCACCTCTCTTTTTCGTGTACTCGCCATTACTCGTGGATATATCCACTTGCTCTAACCACTACCCCTTTTATTGTATACCTCCTGTCGTGTTATATATATATACTCAGCAGTATTAGTCGACTATGTAACCTCTCTTCACTTCCCACCACCAACTCTCCGGCAACAGCTGCCTTTCATGTCCCACCGACATTTTCAGGCGAGAAATATTGACTATCGTTTTTCACCGGTTGATGTATCGCTAGATGTATTTTCGAACCCAAACTCCACCATACATCTGTACATGTATTGTCCGAGTATACGGATAACTCTACCGGCTTTCGTTTGCGATACCTTTTTCACTGCGAAATACACGATTCAAAGCACCCTGGTGGGGACAAAGATTAACTCTGATCTCGGATTTTGGTTATTTTTTTTTTTTTAGATCGATATTGTGGTAATGGACAGGTACAAGGAGTACAGTTTATTTGAAACGTCATTAAAATTGCGATGCTGTTTTGTTTGGGTTTCTTCAAGTATATCCGTATGGATTTCTTCAAGTATATCTGCGGTGCATCTATCAGTTGCACTCGTTGTTATCTGGCAGTATCAATGAAACAAGCGATCGAGAGACCCAAGACAAAAATGAATATTGTTTTTTTAAAAAACTTGGTTTATTCGAGAGTATTTTTTATTTTTATTCGCGTTATCGATCGTAACTCATGTGTATAAACGTATAACTTTTGGAAGCACGAAACTACCGCAGAACGAAAACTGAAGGACAATATATTTGTTTGTATTTACATCGTGGAATAATTGCAAATTAATTAACATCCGCTGAAACAGCTGTCGACCATGTATGAAGCTGATTAAAACGAAAATACGGAAAAAGAAATATTAATGAGATTTTGTCCATGCTAATATCACTTTGTTTTATTAATCTTACGAAACGAATAATTAAATTAGCCTAATGAAAGAGCATTTTTTAGGGGGCCCAATATGCTCTTCGCAACTTCAGTTCTCCATTGTATCATCATCAACACAAATTTTTGTGCCACACACAGAAAACCTTATTTCGTAGAAATATGTATTTATTTCAATTATATTTCGAAAATTGGATTGGAACTTTAATATTAAATAATTTAGTAAAATTAATAGTATCAAGCGATTGATTATACTACGTTTTGAATCAATATACTGTCGCGTTTGGCAGTCAATTAATAAAACCAATAATTAAATATTAATTAATCAGCAATCGATATACGTTGAATTGTTAAAATCGTTATTAACAATAAGACGATCTGAACGTTGAATAGATAAAATTAAAAAATTGATTGAATATCTAATTTGACTTGAGTCATTAAGAAAGTAGAACATTAATATATCGAAGAATTAATTGATCTGTAAATTATTTATTTAAAAAATTAAAATATCAAAGAATTAATTTATTATATCGAAAGTCGAAAATAAACATATCGAAGTATTAATTTATTAGTCAAGTTTAACATGTACGATGTGATCTACATTTTGGTATCCACGAATCCCCTATTATGAACAAACTTTTTTGTGTTACAGTGACGTCAGAGAATTCAGCGACAACAAGCCTGTTCAGCCTGACGCTTCTGTGCCTCAGCTTTTCTTTCGCGCTTCTGAGATAGTCGCAACGACTCTCGTAAAATAACGAAAAAAAAAAACAAAAAAAAATATTAATTAACAAAAACGGCGAAAGAGAAAAACGAAGAATCTTCCGTTGGCAGGTGGGTGTCTCGTCACGACGAAGAAAGTCGAAACTAGTCAGCGTAAAGCGATGCCTTTGGCAAACAAAATTACAAGCAAAAGCGAGACATATGTAGAAAGACAGAGAGGAAGAGAGAGAGAGAAAGAAAGAGAGAGTGCAGCGAACTGCATTAAAAAATGCCAGTAAGAAAGAGATGTAGAGATTAATAAAAATAAAATAAATAATTAATAAGAAAAATCGATATAAATCTTGGAACGAATGAGTGAATGGAAGCGAACGTGAAAAAGAAAACAAAATTTTTAAAGGTGTCGCCACCTGACGCTTACATTTATATAGGCAAATTTTCACGTAACATTTTCCTGTAGATGTGCTGCCCACCCGAGAATTAAGAAAATACACAATGAAATAAAGTGTGTCTGAAAAATGATGAGTGTGTGAAAAAAAAAATGTAGATAATGTGGTATCGGTGATCGACGTCTTTCCGAAAACACCAATGGAAAACATTTTCTAAGTTTGACTTTTTTCAATTTTTATAATTACTTTATCGAATATATATAGCTGTTGGAGTATCCCTTTGTTTCAAAGTCAATATTCATTAACTCGTAAGTTTCGATTCTTTATAGCTTTGCTTTACTTTAATGAAATATTTACAATTTTATTTAAAATGTCCCTAAAATTAATTTTGACACATTTTAGGTTACTGCAAACGACGCTTGTTTGCATCGAAAAAACACGCGTACAAGGACGACTCGACAATAATGTGTCCTTAAAAATTAAAGTCATTAACCAGATGTGAGAATTTTGATAAATGTAAACGTAAATTTTGTTGTTCAATTTTTTAATTTACTAAACTCGTTAAAACGTGTTCAATGAAATTCGGAAATCAAAGGTGACAGTCATAATTTAATGTTTAAGCTTTCGTACTCCGAACAAAGTTAGAAAAGGTACGTTAAAATAAAAAAAAAAAAAAAACGTATCCTTATTAGAGATACCCTGAACACAAATTAGATCATGTCGAAAATACTGGTATTCGAAAATACTTTCATATTGTTATAAAACTCATTTTTCTAAAAGTGAAACGACGAGGCCAAAAAAATTGATGTTTTTATTTTTACATGGAGAATTATTTATTGTGAATCCCAATTGACCGGGTTTTTATCCATTCCAGGAGATACTCGCATCGTCTGGACAACTCAAAATTATTCGTAGAGCAATTCTCAAAGAATACTCTTCGAAAATATTTTTCTTAATTATTTAGTGTTTAAGAAATTTTTTTACGGACATTTTAATGGATTGTTCTAAGAATAATTTGTTGTATTACGTTGATGCATTGTTCATTGAGATTCTTACAATTTGATTCCACGCATTATCGCCGTGACTGCATTTTTACGGTCCACGAGTTTCGAAATGTCGAAAGGCTCCAAGAGACGTAGGATACATTGGAGAGTACACAGACAGGGCACAATTTTGTATCGCTGTCAAAAACTGCCACGCTGTTCTTTTCGAAGAACGTACAGGAGCGAATTATAAATGATGTTCAATTATAAGTGATGAATCTCAATCAAAATAAGGCTAAAAACCAATGCGACGATTCAGTACAGTTTTTACTCCAATTAAACTACGTCCAGAAAGATTTAACAAATCGTCAAAAACAATCCAGACATCTCGATCGATGTAACTCTTCATGGAAGAAAATAATTTTTTTTTTCAGTACTGTTCATTTCGATACTTTCAATATTTCAGAAATATTCTCTTCAGAATTATATTATCAAAGAAAAAACATTTCCCGAAAAATTTTCAACCAAAAATGAACAATATTGTCATTCCCCTTCCATGCGCCCTTCTTCCGCTAACTTAAATTCTTTCTCCAAGATATTCCCTAACTGAGTCGCAGACACGGCACTTTTACGGTTCCCGTAAAATTTCCTACTCGAAGTTGACAGTGATGTTCCAGCGATATGTTGAAGAATTAAGTCTACATTGTTCATAACAACGAACCAACTCTCAACCACGCAGCCATATCGAAAAGCCATTCTCAATCCGACATACTTTTTCTCAACAATGAGAATTCAATTAATTTGACATCTAATGTATTTAAATTAAAGCCTTCATTTTTAAACTTTATTACGTAAAAAATTGACATCAATTGTAGAACATGGGATATTAAAAATCAAAATCCAGAAAAACCCACAAAACCAGTTTCTTCGCGAAAAAAAAAAAATTTGAGGTTAGAATATCTTATGTCCATTATTCGTGACGTACAATAAGTTTAAAAGGAAAAAAAAAATATATTTCAACCAGACAAAATCTGTTCTTACATTTGATCATCAATTAACAACCAAGGTGATTCTATTTTGCACTCAGTAAGCATGAGAAAAATTTCGTGCATCGAAGATCGCGTGCTCCGGCGGCCATATTAGATTTCAGTACTAGCGACATCTATTGGCTGACTATGTAACGTCATCGCGACTCGTATGGCGCGAATATTCAAAAGGACATCGAATGTGGGTCGTAACAACTGACCGTGTCGCCTGAATCGGAATCCTCCTACACTAGAGCCTCGATTTTGAAAATCGGAAAGTGATGACTGAATCACGGTTCGAACGAATATAGGCAAAAGGAGGGAAATAGGTGGCTGTGACAGGTCGAGAGTTTTCCACCACCATGGAGGAAGCCCGATCGATAGGCCGCATCGAGGAGTGGGATTATGGATGGAATCGAAGATCGTTAAATCGAGGTTCAAGTGTAACCCGGTGGCATTTCAGGGTGGTGGATTCTATTCATCGTTATTGTCGTCTTTGACGTCAATGAAGAAACCGCCAAGCTGAAATGAGTACGGGAGAGAATGGAGAATCGGTTGCCGAAGCTAGAGGGCTCGTTAGTTCACTTGGTCTGCGGGGCTAATACTGGTGGGGTTCGTTCGAAACGACTGCGGCAAGAGCGAACCAAGATAGAACGAGAGGAGACAGACTTTGCGAGTCAGGTTATAGTTTGACTAGCTCCAGGCACCGTCACAAAGGATTTGCCAGTATCCCATAGTGATCCATGTCCTATAGATGCACTTCCGAACCACTTGGGTGAGCTTTCTACCCATTTATCCGGATCTTTCTCTCTCTCTCTCTCTCCCTGCTCCTCTTCAGACTTCTCCTCGTTTTCCACTCAGCTATACCCTCCTCTCGGGACCATCTTCTTGTCTCAGTCTCAACGGCAAGATCTGCGTAAAATCTTTTCCCCAGTCACCTGGTACAGAAGTCGACGTCAGAAAGGGACCCAACGGCTGAAAGGGTGAAAGTATGCTTCAAGATTAAGGGGAATCGAGAAATTGAAACATTCCGTTTCGATTCATCGCTTCTTCTATTTTCTATGCTGAGTCAGGAATATCTTGAACGATGAAACAGCCAGGCATTGGGTTAGAGATGGAACCGTCCTCACCCTGTGACGTATGAGTCATCATTAATCTTCATTCCATAACCTCGAGCGATCCCTCCCTTGTTTTCAATTTCACATTTCAATTTGGATTCAATGATGACGTTTGCATCGTTCTGATGCATTGCCTTCCAACGTTCCAACTTTTAATCTCATCGAATACTCAGCTTTTTCAGCTCGGCTGTTCCTTTCCAGAAGTTACATCTTTGATTATTACGAACCAGACTTTTCTATTTTTTGTGAGTTTATAAATTCGTTTTCGAAAAATAGATCATTTTCTTCCAACAAATGCTATAACCAAAGTGATTCAAAAATATTTCTTCGTTTCTTAAAAAACAGGCCTTTTTCAAAACGTCTCTTATTAACAATATGATTCATATTCACCGTATGATATTACGGATTTTCAATAACTTGAAATTCCCTTAGTTACGAATCGCCGGAATATTATTCGACTGCGCAATCGCTATCACGTTTATTGATAAGAAAGAATTCAAAGGGATAAATCTTTCGAAAAAAAAGAGGGAAAGCAAATATGAAAAATCGTGGGAGATCGTTTGGTCGTGCAATTTACGAATCGAACGTGATAATTTCTGACTGCAATCGTGAAAGGAAGAGGGAATATTTCAGTCTGAACTTGTGGCGAATCGTGCTCAATGGATTTTCTGAGGATACATTCGGAAGGGGGTGCGATGGCAGCACGTGTTCTCCCAGGCTGTCTTTCCTCCCACTTTTCGGACGTTGCTGGGCGTAAACCTACGATTCCTTTATAACCCGACGCACGGAAGCTTCAAAATTGAAACCACTCGTTACCCCATTCACGTTTTCCCCGTGAATTATTTGCCAGGAAAAACCGTAAAATCCAACGAGAAAAAGAGAGATAGTAGCCGAGTTGGAAGGGAGAAAAGAGCAAGAAGGGGGTAAGAGAAAAGTGAGAAAATTTCGTGACGATGCCGCGGGCTCTCGTCTACGAGGATGAAAGAGCCCGATAGCTCTTGACGTGCAGAATGGAGAATTCAAAAGAAAAGGAAAAACAAAAAAAAATGAAAAAGAAATATACAGAAAAAGTGGGTGGATGGAACGACCACGAAGCCTACGTATCTCATGCATCGTCCAATAATCTCAGACCTCGTCTTGCCTCTCGACAAACGACGATCATAAAAATCCTCAACTTTGAAATTTATTACGCCGCTATAAGGAAATCGGTGGATCACAAAGATCTCTGGATGAAAATAGGATACCTGCCAACTTGGAGGTGCAAATTCGTTTCTTTTTTTTTTGTCATGCACCTCCCATTTATTTATCGGAATAGCAATTGGGGATCAGGGTGTTTCGAACGTTAGTCAAAATGGGAACAGTCGTTTCGGTTTCGAACGAAAAGAAAAGAACTCCAGGTGCGGTACAGTGATTTGGGGTGTTTTTCAAATAGCTGAACCGTGAAAGTGCCGTCTGCGAACTCTTATGGTTTGGGTCATTGTGGTCACCTGACAATCTGGGGCATTCAAAAAAATACGTGTTCAAGAAATTAGGATATTTTTCGAAAGTCATTTTGGCATTTTTTCGTTTGTACATTGTAAAAAGTAGCCTGGTGATTTATGTTTATGAGAATAATAATTTAATAATGTAATTAGCATCTACAAAAGCTAATATATGGATTGTTTTTTAACGATTTAATTCAATATGACGGTTTTTCATGATCATTGTTTTTCCAAAAGCTACTATACAAACCAAAACTTCATTCGGAACTAAAATAAAAGAACTGTTCGAGTTTTTACTTCAATTTTCACAGTGAGAATTATTTGCTCTTCTTCATTTCACGATTTCATAATTTTTTCATTGAAAGACATTTCGATCGAAAGTAATGCATGGAAAAAAACGTAAATAAAAAGAAACGTCAGCAGCCACAAAGGTTGCAAAAAAATAAAATAAACTGCAATAAAAAAAAGCCTCAAAAATTTCCAAAATTGTATTCCAGGCTCTCGTGGAAACTGGGGCTTATTGGAATTCCCGGAGATCCTCATTGGGGATCGCTCCAACCCACGTTCACGCGAGCATACATCCGATTGAAAAAAAAATGCTATAAAACAAAAAAAATGGTATCCGTATAGAAATTGGCAGCGTTCCTCGTGTGAGTATGAACGAATGAGGGAAATGTGTGTAACACCTGTCCTGTATGTTTACGTGTGTCATTGTGGCCTGTGTATTGTTACGGGAAGCCGCGTACGTCTCGTAAGTATGTGTATACGTATATAGTGACACATATTCAAGGATGTTAATAGAATCTTAGTCAGAGGAAAAATGTTTGACGATGGAATAATTCTCGCTACAGGGAAGCTAAGACACGAAAAAAAAAAAAATTAAAAAAATAAAACGAATTTAGTCAATTTCACTATCATAGTATCCAACATATGTAAATGAGCATTAGAAAGATAACATTCTGTTCCATAGTTACCGATTATAATTTTTTTTTTCAACAAATGTACCATTTTCCATATATTTTAAACGGAAATACAATTTTTCCTCACCGTTTCATTTCGAAATTAAAAATAAACATTTTTTGAGAATCCATGTCCTCTGCAGACTTCCTTAACCATCACCGAGCGTAAGTGCGTTACACGTACATCGATGCATCGTAAACATTCGCGAAATTTTAATAAAATGATCTCATACCCGATACTGCAGCGTCTAAATAGAATAAATCCAGGGAATGCAAAAGAAAAAAGTTAAATAAACTACGAAAAAAAAAATAACAAAGAGAGTGGACTACGTATTTAAATGTATATTTCTATATATATATATAAATATATATATATACTTATTTAACCCTTGGATGATAAATGATAGGAGATAAGGTAATAGGAGTTAATGAAAGAGAAATAATAATAATAATAATAATAATAATAATAATAATAACCTATAGAAAGAGCCACACTCCGTGCATGCGAGTAACAAAGCCACGGCGTTTATTCGGTATATTTATAATGTAACAGGACTAATGAAGCGTAATTTATGAAATGTGTATAGATAAGCGAGAGAGGAAGCGAATTGGCTGCGTTAAGGAAGCGAATAAAAACACAAAAATGATGAAAATGATCGAAGTGATCGTTCATGTAATATTTGACCTGGTTTGTTCTTTTATCAGTGAATAAAATAAATGTTACCAATAAACGGTGTTTTGTTAAATTGTTTTGTCCCGCGTTTAAGTAAGTGGTAACGTTGATGTGGAAACATCTTGATGTTTCCTCCTCTTGAGGAAAACTCAAGGCTGATATCGATGATCACACAATGTTATCTACGGGAGAATAATCAGGCCATTCTATTTTTTGAGTTATGAATAATAACTCGAATATTGAAAGCACACATCGGAAGAATTTTGTTTTATCGCCAGCATTGTTTACGTTTTAATTTTAGTTTTATTTTTTTTTAAGCTTTTTATTTTCATTTTTACTTTTATATCTATTTTTAACTTTTAAATTCAGAGACTCAAGAATATATTGAGTTTCGATTTGTGGATCGAAGAAAAGGGAGTTTCGAAACCTCTTTGCAAGCCAGTCTGTCAAAAGATATTCACGAAGTTTTTTCCAACTAGATCTCAATATTATACTTATACTGATTATACTTTCGAATAGAACAATCTTGCATAAAGTTGATAAAGCAGTTATTGAAATAATAATTCGCAAAAAATCCCATATTTTTTGCATCGTCAATTGGAGTCCTTCAATATTGGAAAAGGAAGGTATCAAACGACCAAAGCTTGTATTCTTCAAGGTTTATTGTTGCAGAATACCTTTGAGGCACACTGCTAGGAATTAGAGTGAGTTTTTATCGATTTCACAATTGGCTCACATGGAAAAGCTGATTTCGTTGAAAGGTTTCAAATCCTTCGAGGAATAGGATCAATATTGACGAGTGATAGTACGACAAAGAAATCGTGACGTATAATATGGTGATGAGCGGTGCTAGCTTCACCGAGACATTTTCATTTTGCGCCTCGTTCTCCCTTGAACCGAGCTAACCGATTCTACCTTGGAATCTAACAGTACACACAGAATATATTATAATACTCCAACTGCATCGAAGCAAAGACTAGAGAGAGAGAAAGGGAGAGGGAAGAAGAGAAATTGAAGTGGATCTCCATCCTCGCAACGTTGAGGTCCTCGACTGTGTTACTTCGAGATTTCTACTGGCAAGACAGAAGTTATAGTTTAAGGTTATACAGCGCAGTCATGAGGGATACAAGTGTACGCTTCGTGTGACATACATTGAAGTATTCGCCAGTTATTTCAGTTCGTCTTACGTATGCGATTGACGCGGTTTGAGAGTAAGAAGCAGAGGAAAATCGAGATCCTGAGTACTCGAGTTACTGAACTGCGATTCTAACTACAGTGATACTCTGATTCTCTACGATTTTGATGATTTTCCATTCCCCTTAATTTTTTACCTCCGTGTGTCGAATCCAACCAGCACTTTCATTTCAAGCAAAAAAAAGCTACGTCGATTTGTTAAAAATTATTCTAAAAACACTGTATTTCGTTCTGGAATAAACATTGTTTGCATGGAAAATAAGAAGCGTTTATTTTTGGTCAAAGAATGTTCTTATTATATGTTGTTTTTCGATTTATCGGAGAAAAGATTTTTTTTTTAATAGCCAAATACAGGGTACAGAATCAGGGTACAGTTTTTTAAGAAAACCAAGAAATACAGAGTCAAAATAAACAGGTTCGACCCTCTTAACTAGACGTATCGAAGCCTTCTTCGTTCGAAAGCGAATTCACCACTCGTTTTTTTTTTTTTTTCGTTTCTAAACTAGTTTTGAGTGCATATCCAATCGAAAATTTTCTGCTGCTTACGAATATCATCGAACTTTTGTCGAAAGCACTGCACACAGCAAAAAAAATCGTGTTTTTAGAAGTTTTTTACGATTCTTAAATGGAAATTTTGAGTTTTGGGGAAAATAAATGGCGGATTCCTACTCAGGGGATAAAAATACATCAAAATGGACCCTTAAAAAAAATATTAAAAATTAAAATTTTTTTTTCGATTTTTGGGGAAAATACCTTTGTTCATTAAAATGTCGATAACTTTTTTTCCTTTAGGGTTTGGCACTCCACTCTGCGCTTAATCTCTTCGGTATAATTTTCTCTTCAAAATGCTTTTTTAATAATTAAAATTCGATGATTTTTCGATTTTTGGCAGAATTTCAAAGTTGGACCATCGAATTTTGCAAATTTTTCCATACATACCCCTTTGCGTTTTTTTTAGCGATTTTTC